>PVIY010036054.1:0-25765 GCA_004026745.1 Myrmecophaga tridactyla
GGTGGTTATTAGCTATTTAATGTTGCCTTTCCTCAAAAGTGGGGGACACCAGGATACTCCCAGAGTCAAGGCAGACCTTCACTGGTACAGGTGCCCAAATTCATTCCTTCTTCTACTTGGCTCAGGCACTTGCTTAGTTTCCTACCAGGGGCCCAGCACAGCCATGATCTCTACTAGGGTTGGAAGAGTGGGCAGCCAAAAATCTGACACATGGAAGTGGGGAGGTGGGAAGCCAAACCATATGTAAGCAATTTTCTTCCACTGTTAAATTCCCTTGCCTTTTCTACCTTTACACTACATTTCCACCTTTACCTGTGGGGGTTCAAAGCTGCATGTACCCCAGAGAAACATGTACTTAATTCTCATCCATTCTTAGGGATAAGTAGGACACATGATGAGGTTGTCCATTAAGGTATGGCCCACCCCAATCAGGATGGGTTTTAATACTATTACTGAAGCCCTTTATAAGTGGAATGAAATTCAGACAAAATGAGAAAATGCCAAGGAAGCAAGTAGTTGAATATCAAAGGAACTTGGAAGAGAAGGGAGAGACCAGGAGACACCACTATGTGCCTTACCAAGTGACAAACTAAGGACCAAGGATTGCTGGCAGTCTTTGAGAAGAAAGTATTGCTATGGTGATGCCTTGATTTGGACATTTTCCCAGACTCAAACCATAAGCAAATAAATCCCCATTGTTTAACCCAACCCATTTCATGGTATTTACTTGAGCAGCTGAAGAAATTAAAACACTATCAAACTGTAGAATCTCTAATTTTCTACATTCTTCTTCCAAAGAATGCATGTGTCCCTGCTCTGATCTACACAGATCACTGTGGGTCTGATTTACATCCATTTTCCTAGGATTTTCCATCACTAATCTCCTAGGCGTGCTCCTTTCTTGATTAGAATAAAATAGTCACTCACTCATTTCTATTTTCCATGAACCACAGAAAGTATCTCTATCCATCTTTCTGGAATTCTGCATCCCACCAAGTTGTGCATTTTAATGGCTTCCTTAATTTCTCTCAAAGCATCTCTCTCCTTCAACTGCCTGGCTTTCCCCTTCTGGCTCCCATCTCTCAATTTCTGTCATCTTATGGCAAGCAGTAGCAAAGATGTTTACTTATACCTTGCATATATATGCAAAGGAAATATTGTCTACTTTTCTATAATTAATAGGGTCTTCCTCAGGAGTTCCACCAATTGGACATCAGGAAATCACTTAGGTTCCTATCTAGGGTAAAATTCATCCCATACTGTAATTTAGAGTCCTTTAGAGAAGGGGCAGTCTTTGGGATAATTTCTCAGTCTCTCCCATTTAGGCCCCCTTATGGTGTATGAACTCTCAATGCCTGTGGAAGGGAGAATAGAAAGTAAGACCTTCATGCAGCAGAATCCTAAATTGTAGGGCTCTTTTCCTGCCTCACATAGTAGCTGAGCAGGCTGAGAGGATTTTCATTAGGTATTATTTTTCCTAGTTGCAACTAATTTTTACATTTTCAGGGAATTCTTACTTTATATATGACTTTTATTATTAAATCTTTTTAATAGAATACTTAAATATATTGTAACTCTGATAATGGCATCATAATACTTGTTCTTCAAAGGTAACCACGAGTTTCACAAAAGTACATACGTATTCTCTAATAACATATTGCTTTGTTTTACATGTTGTGAGATTTATGTAAGTGAAGACATGAATATGTTCTTTGACTTTCTTTTCTCATACAAAGTACTTTTCTGTGTGACTCCTCATTGTTAGTAAATGGAACTTGTATGCGATCCTTTGTCATCACTGTTTTGGCAAGACACCTAGGGTCACATAAATCATTAATCATTTTCAACTACATCTTGTCTTGAGAGTTTCAGGCTACAGTTGGTGGCAATTTGGCAACAAACCCTTGAGACAACTGGTTTATTTGTAGACATTTTCAAGGTATATTATTTTTCCTCTGTCCAGAGTAAGTTTAAAGCAAGTACAATTCTTCAGTCTCCCTTCCTGGGGTGGGTTTTTTCCCCTCCAAATTCACTAATGGGTAGCACAATCTCTTGTTCTTGGCAGTATGTGGAGTCTCTAGTATTGTTTCTTACTGTGCTAGGACTCTCAGCTTTGTTTCTGGGCCCCCAGCACAGACCCTTGGAATAAAATATGCCAGCAGATGCTCTCAGGACAGATGGCAGATGCAGAACTTGCTTACCTCTTTGCATTACTATTTACCTCCACATGGCACTGTAGATTGTAATAACTTTTTTGTCATCTCAGCTCTTCACATAAAATGTTTTTTTGTATGTCTAATATTTTTAGATGTTTTGTTTTAAGAAATCATCCATATATTTTGATATTTTATTTTATTATTAGTTTTTTTTACATTTGTCAAATGCTTGGCTGCTGTGCCAATTGTAAACTAGTGTAATGAGAGGGATGTTCTTGTAATTGTGTATGGTGGGGTGTTAAAACATTTTGTATATAGATTTTCAATTAATCCCCCATTTCAGTCTTAGATTTCTCTTTTACCCAAAATCTCAGGCTCAGGGCCTTTTGGGGGTGCATCTAAGAATATCATTTCCCTAAAATATAAACATAGCCCACTTGGACTTTATGATGGAAATAAAATTTTTCTCAATTAGTTTGATCATTCTTCTGTTCACTTCTCACTTTCAGAAATTGGTGCAAATGTCTTCCTTCAAAAACCCACCTCCTGTCATTTTTCATTGTTTTATGGCTATTACTTTAAAGAGATATCTTGCCTATCATTTAATGGTGTCTCAGGAAGTAAGATATAAAATCCAATAATCTGGCCTCTTACATATAAAGAATTCCCAGGTCCTTTATTGTTTTTGGACAATTTAACACCTTTACTTAATTATATCATGTAATCTTAGTGTTACATGATTATATCCATATAATCTCCATGACCACCTTGAGAGGAACTTTCCTGTTATTGTTATTTTCAATGAATGTCCAAATTAAAATTAAAACATTAAATAGGACTCTATTCTATAATGTTTGCTACCTATCTTGTATATAAGCAGGAGAGAACACTTGGTTTACTCCTCAATTAAACAAAAATAGCACTCAACCCAAAACCTAACTGTTATGTAGTAGAATCATCCAAGGTCTTAGATACTGACTAATAAAGTAGAAGTCAGAAAACCAGATTTTAGGTGTGAGGTTGTATAGTTCAAAGAACACAGGCCTCAGCATAAATCTTGGAGCCATCTCCAAGATGAGCAAAACTGAGACAAACTATTTAATTTAACAGGAGATCAGTATCATTATATCAAAGATAATGAAACCCTATCAAATAAGATAATATTAAATATGTTAAATGAGACACAAGTAAGACAGTTAATGCACTGCTTGGTACCTAATGGATAGTCAAAAAGATGTTTTGTCTTTCACATTACTTGCGCTGATTTTTCTTGTCCTTCTACTTAGAATAATGGACCCAACAAAGCACAAATACTGACTATTGAGACTCTTGATAGAATCCATCAAAAAAAGAAAAAGCAATTTTGATTCACCCTTATCATCATGACTTATCCTCTTGGAGTAGATTTAGCAAGACCGGTCTGAAATTCAGCAGACGCTATGAAAGGGGCTGAGGTGAGAAAACCTGTTTTTATGTTATGAAATATGTAAATAATTTGACTTCTTCAAATAATTTATATGTTTGGATGATGCATTGCTTACACTATCAAAAATCAGTTCAAATATTATATACCATTTATGATAATTTCAGATGACCTTTAACTTTTGGAACATATATTTAAAAATCATTCAACTATCAACCTGCTAATATCTACCGAATTTTACCCTTTCGAAGTATGCATATATTAGGTTTTATATAAAAGCAATTTATTCCTAACACATTGAAAGGATTTTTCAAACACAGGTGGGGACCCTAAGCCATCAGACCCCCTTACACCCTTCACCATAACAACTGGGAAATGTGCAAAAAACAGCTTTTGATGTTTCTTATACTTATTCAAACAACATGGATACGATTTCCCCTCTTTCCTAGGGAGTTACAAATACACAATAAAAGCTTCATCACCAATAGGCTGAGACATTCACTAAGATAACAGGAAAATATCATGGCTTTTATGAAGTTTGTTTTATGTTGGTTTTTTTCCCATTGAAATTATGTCTATAGAAGAAATACATATATTTCTTCAATTCAATTCAAAAATGTTATTAATAATGCTATCCATGTTTAAAACAATTAGGTTATATATGATGACTCTGATATAGTCCTTGAAATCAAATTAATATAATGCAATGGAATATGTTATAAGGCAGGGCCCAGTGGCTCAATGGCACAGTTCTCACCTGCCATGCCAGAGGCCCAGTTTCAATTCCTGGTGCCTGCCCATGCAAAATAAATAAATAAATAAAATAATAGCGTATGTTATAAAACAATTTAAAATACAGTGACCATAGAGATATTGTCTGTGAATGAAGCAGCATGGACTTGAAGGAAGAGTTAGGTTTTACGTGGTGGGTAGAAATTTTTTAGGAAGAGGTATGGAGAGGTAAATATTCCAGGCCCAGGTAAAGGAAGGTGAGGGATGTATGTGTGTGTATATGTCTGGGTGTGCACTTACTAATAGTCTTTGCTTTTGATGGCAAGGATAATGAGGCTGATCTGGATTTGCATAAAGAAAAAGATAGTACATGTTAAGGATACAATTACACTATGCAAGACTTCAGGAATGAGCTGAAATCAGGTGCCTGAATAGTGTGAAGATTCTCCTTCCACTTTGTATTTCTGTTTCTTTCTGTATGAGTGCTTCATTTTACTGCTTTGCTCTAGACTACCTTTCTTTGTTTTCCTGTCTACAAGTTTTTCCAAAACACTTTCATTAAAAAATTGATGGAACTTGGGCTGAAATCGCTTAGCCTCAATTCTAAATTTCCCAGGACAATTGACCTCTTCTGTTTAAGATTTCATCCTTAGTCAAGCAATTTTTTTTTTCTAAAAGCATTAGGACCACAGCTAAGAAAGTTGGCTCTTTTGAGCCCCAGCCATTTAAGTTCAATGAGGCAGTATGACAAATTATATTTCCCATGAAAAGAGATCTGGAATAATCATGACAAGTGCCCATTTAGGTAATGATTATTTGATGAGCATATGACTTAGTTTAGAAGTAAAAAAGTATGAATGTAGAACTAAAGAATAATAATCTAGGGGAGCGTGGGATCATGACAGAGTAAAGAGCTTTAGGACTCAGTCATTCCACTAAAACAACCATTAAATGAACAGGAGCTTTCTGAAGCAAATAATCTGAAACTCCAACAGCTAGAAAAATACAGTACAATATCCAGAGAAGAGAAGAGGAAGAGGCTGATAAATTACAGTGAAGAATAGTAAAGAGCTCTCTCCCCATGGTAGCTAGCAGCACCCATATCCCACTCTTATGGAAGGCTGCTATGAAGCCAGCCATGGCTAGCTGCTAGTGACAAAAAGGGAAATAAAAATCCTTCTTCCAAGAATAGGGATGGGCATGGCTGATCACTGATCATAGCTTTTGATTAGCAAATTTGGAACACTGGGGTACTGGTAGAAAACAAACAAGGAAATAGGAAATGATGGTCCATCCAAATGAAGAGGATAAAACTCAAAAAAAAAAAAAAAACAATGAGGAAGACAAGGATGGGAGCACACCTAGCAAAGCCTTTAAAATTAATAATCTTAAAAATGGTCAAGTATATGAAAGAAAATATAGAGAAAGAACAATGGATATCAGAGTTCCTACTGGAATGATGGAAATGTTTTAGGCAATGGATTATAGTATTGGTAACATAACATTTTGAATGCAATTATCAGCATGAAATATATATCTAAATATGATTAGAAGGGGAAATGCTAGATTGTACATATGGTAACAGAATAAAAATTTTAAAAACAAATCCATGGAAATATTCTACACAGTCAGGGAAACTAAGTTAAACCATGGACTTTAATTACTTAAATAATTATAAAAATGTGCTATCATCAATTGTAACAAAGTTTCTATACCAAGGAAAAGTGTTGGTGGTGGAATGGTTAATGAGATACTACTTTTTATGCATGACTGTACTGTAAATCCACAATTTCGCTAATTAAGAATAATAAACTAGAAAAGTTAGCTGGGATAAAATGATGTTGTGAGAGTTTGAATGAAATTCCAAGAAACTGGAAATTTTAGAATTTTATTCTTCATGCAAGGAGAAGTCATTAAAGATATTTAAATAGGATTATAGCATGGTTGGAAGGATCTATAGGTGATTACTTTGGAAGCAAAATACAGACAAAGGGTCCACCTCAAAAGAGACATCAATAGTGCAATAGACATCAATAGAGGTGTGGCATTCAGACTGGAAGGGAGTATTCTAATGGGAAGCTGAAGCGACTGAATTTGGTGTCGAGAGGTGAGAGACAGTGACCACCTAATCCTTCAGAAGATAGCTTTCACATAGACACTGTACTAAAATGACTTGGAGTAATTAAAAAAAGAAAATGGCTATAATCTTTCAGATTTATGGCCCGAATCCTTAACCTTCTGAGAGTGTGCTGTGTGAAAACCAAAACTGGCTCATGACCTTTGCATTCCAATGAAACTAAACAAGCTATGTGTTTTCCAGAGAAGAAAGTTATACTACATAATAGATTATTACATGCAATTCATAGATATTGCCTGAAAAAGAGACAGAAACACAAATATATTTGGAAAATGCTGAGCTAAACAATGTTAGAGAAATTTCTTATTTGTGGGAAACTCCAGACCTTTACTTTATTAGCATTCAGTATGAATCTTCAAGAGCAGCAGTATTGTATGCTGAGTTTCAAATATGATCAGATCACAACTTTTTAGAGGAAGACTTCTATGGATTAACATTGCTTGAAATGCAGTGTGAAATTCTGCTAAATGTAGAGTTTTCTCATGATTGAAAACATAAACTCTATGGTGAATATCATTTAGGATAGCTCACCTTACAGTAAAGTCATTCAACTGGAATCAAAAGAATATATTGCACCATATTAATATGACTTAGAGTGATTTATAAAAATGAAAATGGCTATCATCTTCAGAGACATTGTCCCAAGGCTTATGCTTTTGAGTGTGTCCTGGGTGAAAATGAGAATGGCTTCTTGACCTTTGCATTCTAATGGTATTAATGTATGCCATGAGTTGTCCAGAGAAGAAAATTATTTTACATGTTGGATTGTCACATAACTGATTTGCCTGTGCTTGTTCAGAGAAAATATATGCACACTGTATCCTATGTACACTGATATTCAAGCCATGGAAATAAAAATTCAGAGACATATGATGAGAGATATAGAGAACATTGGAGCCACAATTAATCAGTGCTGAGATATTCTGCCATCCTATACGGTAGAGTGGTTTTAAGAAAATTACTTTGAACAGTGAAAGTGAATGCTCTTGATCTCTGGACATTTAACTTTGTTCATATCTTTCATTTAGACACAATCATAATTAAAATCTCCTTTTAAAGGAAAGGGAAATTATTAAATAAATATCCATTCTTTTATTCTTTGTTTTCTCACTCAATTCCAAGTTCAAATACAGATGCATTATAGAACAAGGTTGCCCCTGAGTTTCTCAAACCATACAGTGATCAGTCCTCACATCCATTATCACTCTTTATGCAAACAGGTTTTTTAAGCCAACTATACCAGAATTATCTAGGGGGAACTCCACCAGAGATCTTTTGAATTAGGACCTCAGAAGATGTGGCCTGAGAATCTGCAGTTTAATAAATAATCAGATGATCTTATGCACATCTGCTGAAATTTGAGAAGCACTATACTAGGTTTAGCTTGTTCTAAGAATGCATACATATCACGGCCATAAAAAAAAAATGCCCAAAAGTATAGGGCAACCAAAGACTCAATCATTCCATGAGTTCAGTTGCCCATGTACCCTGTGACCTCACTGTCAGGGCTTCAGAGATGTGAAAGGCGTTACTTCATCTCTGAATGATTTTACATCACTCCTCTGGTTTTGATCTTGAATCAATAAAATGAAATCCCTTGGCATACTATGAAATGCACTGAAATACTGTTTGGCATTTTTTGAGTTCCGTTTCTACAGCTAAAAGTTTATTTTTGAATTCTAGTTCTCAAAAGTGGTTTAACAATTAGTTTATCCACTGTGGAGGTGGATAGAAATGATAAGAGTTTCATATACAAAATATTCTTAATATGCAATTCTTCTCAAGGCTTCTGAAGAAATGTCTATCAAATCAAATAGTTGACGCATTTGGAACACTTAGTTCCAAAAAGGAGATGACATTTTTTCATTAGTTTAAGATTTATATGCTAAACTATTTGTCACAATAATAATAAAATGTGACAGTGCATATCATATGGCCTTTTCACACAGGAGAGGTAACATATTCTTTGGAAGTTTGTAAGTGACAAGTTGCTCAAATCAGAGATTTAAAAATATATAGACAAGCACAAGTGCTCCAGAACTTTATATTTCATTTCAGAATCATTCATTTAATGATATTTACATCCTTATCAGCCACATTGATTAATATTTTATATATTAGAATATTTCTTTATAGGTTGTTTTGGTTATTAACATTTTCCAAAAGTCAGGTGTCAATCAGTTCAAATGCATACAGAAAGAAAGAGCTTCCTAAATATAAATTCTTTCTATGCCATGGCTGATTTCTCCAAGCTTTTTGTGATCCACCAGCTGTGGCCCTGTAAAATTACAATTCATTCTACGCAGGAGCACTGAAAAATATGCACATGCCCCAATTCTAAACAAAGAGGAAAGAACGTCTTCCCAGAAACATGTGCTGTGCTTTATTGTAGCAAAGCAACTGTCTTTCTACATTGTATCAAAACTCTCCATTAATGTTGTTGGGCCTTCAGCTAGACAATATTCCCCTAGTTAAGGACCATATGTAGTCATCTTTCCCATCCCAGTGTCTTGTGCTGGATCAAAGCAGGTACTAAATAAATATGAGCCAAACAGAATCATGTATCATTAAGGTGCATAATAGTTATAAGTGAGTTACATAGACATTAAGGGATGGAGAAATTACAACCCCAAATAGTTTACTATTTGAATTTAGAAAAATGATGGAAAAGCCATATTCTTTGTTTCCTTCAGATGTACGCTCCCAATTATTCCAACTCACCTTACATTTAGTTTGAAATAACTAGGAAAAATGCAGTCTCTCATGGAACTATTTTCTACTAAGATATAATTTATCTTAAAAGAATTAATACAGCTTCTGAAGTGCCTTATATATTCTCAAGAAGTAGCTTACATTGTGGGAGTCTAGCTTCTTAAGACTTATTTTTACTCCACGCAAAATACTTATTTTAGTTTCTCTACCTAAAGAGACCTTTATAACAGTCATCACTTTTATTCTTTAAGCTGTATTTTGTTGTCAAATTGTGTTTTACATGAATACTGCAGAAACTTCAAGTTGCACCCTGAGGGAGAGAATCTCGTCCCATCCCCAGCACAAGAAGGATTAATCACAGATAAGTATAATACGAAGCTGTAGCATTTTATAACATCACTAAAACATCGTTTCATAAACAGAGAGCCAAAAACTTTCAGAAATAAAAAAAAAGAATCACTCATATTGAAGCCTACATAAGAAGTAAAAACCCCCTCCATAGTAAATGACTCTTGGTAAGTTGTTTTTAGGGACACATAGTCAAACTCCTTTATAAAAACCATGCAGCATAACTAGGAGGAAGTCACATACCCATGCCCAGTGTTTTTAGACCAACGTGTCTTCTATGCTTCAGTTCCTGTTCCTTTTTTTTTCTTTATAAAACCTCTAAGTATCTACTTCTATCATTAAATAGGCCTTAAATGAGATGAAATTTTGACAAAGTCTGGAAAACACATCATATATAAAGTCCATTTTTAAAATATTCATGACTTCAAGTATCAACTAACCAGCAAAACCCTCATCAAAAACTTTCAGAATTCTTCATGTGAATAATCACAGATTGAAAAAACAAAAGAAAAGAAATAAAATATTTTGCATAAATGTCCCTGAAAGTGTACATATAGATATGTGCACCTGTAGCTTTGGGAGCTTGGTCAGAAGGATTGTTTTTATGCAGGGACTGCTGTTATATATATGAAAATAATGGGACAGGTATTGGAAGTAGTACTCTTCCATAACTCTGCTTTTTGTCTTGCTAGGCTACACAGTTCACATAAGAAAACAAGTATTAAATTATGCAAACCCTTTGTTTGTTAAAAAAAACAAAGCTTTGCTAAAAACTCCCCAGCAGAAGTGACACTAGTTATTTTTATTTGTAATTCATGACTTAGAAGTTCACTTTTTTCCCACCTATCCGAAACAGGTTCAGCAAGTCTCTAATCTTACCAGGTGGCTGGAATGAGAGAAAAACCAAGTATAGATATTTAGCACAGATGACTTCCCCTGAAATATGTTAAGATCCCATGAACAAGACTCTTCACCCATGTAGAAATAAGAATAATATGAATGGAGTATACACAAACCAACAAGGGTTAATTGGCCAACATGGCTGGGATTTTCTTTATATCCCATTATCCCGAGTTACTTTATTGTACAATCTGAAAAAATACCTGGAACATACCTGAGATTCTGATATCCTTGAGAAAATTTACCGTTTTAGATTCATCTCAGCAAAGGACTTAACATACTCTAGTTACTTAATAAATATAATAAGTGAAGGAATTTCTCTTGGAATGCCCAGTACATTTTAATCTGAGGGCTGAACAAGATTTACACCATACTCAGTGTTGATGATTACTTACAAATAAAACTAAAACTTTAGTTCTTTATCATGTCACTTTATTTAATTTAGTTTTTGAATGGACTATTCCATAGATGGTTAGATAATCATTTTGAAATGCTTAGGTTATGTTATCTGCTTATATGATGTCACAGTCAAGGAGAGATATTTTTGTGAAGGTTGTATTTTAGAAGCCAATGTCTAGAAAATGTTGAGTAGTTGAAATCCAGAATTTGGTATTAAGACCATAATCTGAATAATTAATTCTAGAGGTATTGAGGATTCCAAAGATTATTTTAATCATATCTCAGGAACATATGCATCTACATTAAATATACTTAGTTTAAAAATGTTCATGTTTTCTCTTTTCTGTCCCCTCCTCACATTTTGCTTGTTATTTGCACTAATTTTGACTGTCCCACCATGTGGGTGAAGTAGTATGGTAGCCTTTGATTTCCAATTGATAACTATGCCCTTTTTCTCCCCAGAAAAAGAGCAAAAAGTGATCACCTATCTGAAATATACCACCTTCGTATTCAAGAAACCATGCTAAGCCAGTTATTATTTAAAATAACATAGGCCTCTTCTGATGTGATATAGTGCCAAGTATAGATAGGTCATAAGTCATTTAGTGCTTTATAGAAATGAACAAAGGAAAGATGTTACTAAAGCTGCTGGAGCTTTATCCTTCTCAAACTTTGGATAATGTTGACTTGGGAATTCTGTTTTCAATAATGATATTCTTAAAAATATCTTTGATGATGAATAGACCCAGAGATGATAAAATCACTCCCAAATCTAAATGTTTCTAAGAACACGCCAACACCGCAATGTAGTGATTAAGATTATTTATGTCTATATATTGTACCTTAATAAATTAAATATAATTGGCTTAACCTCTTCCCCCTCCTGACACCAAAAAAAAAAACCTGTAGGGAAGAGATTAGTTACCTCTCTTATATGCTAAGCCTAGATGTAGGGCTGACTTCAGGTAAGGCTTGTTTTAACCAATCATCATGACAATACCAACAATCCAGTTTCTTTTTCTTCTTTTTCTTGCTCTGTAATTGCTTTTCATGCCTCTCTCAATTCACTAGCCACAGTGACTATCAATTAATTATTGGTGTATAATAAAACCCACAAAACTAAGTGAATTAAAGCACAATGGTTTGTTATTTCTCACCTTGAAGTTGATTGTCTGTGGTTCCTCTACTGAGAGCCCTCATGCAGCTTCATTGAGTTGAGGGTCCGCTTAGTTGAAAGGCCCAAGAAGTCTGGAGTCACAATATCTGTGACTTCAGGTAAGTCTTCACTCTTGACTGTCATCTTGAGTACTCTGGGTCTCTTCCTTGTGGTCTATCACCCTCCAGTCAACCAGCCTGGATCCTGGATCTATAATCTTGAGGCAGATTTCCAAGAAAGGAAATGAAGCTGCAACCACCCAACCTCAGAATTGCACAGTGTATTGTTTTCACCTTCTGTTCATTAAAGCAAGTCAGGAAGCAAGCCTAGATTCAAGGGTTTGGGAAAGAAACTTCATCTCTTAGTGATAAATGTAGAAAAGTCACAGTGCAAGGGGCCATGGTCACAGTGAGTTGTGATTCATTCTTCCATAATGTCCAAATTGTTGCTTTATTACCACATCTCCTATTTTGACACAACACCATACAATCCAATAAAAGACGATGTGTATTCCTGCAGAGGAAAGAGGAGAGAGATTGAGTTCTTTATTCCTAGAAGTTCTAGCAAATAACTGACTCAATCTTGGAGCCATGAAATGATATTTAAGCCAGTTAGGACTTAACCCTACAGCTGGGAGTAGTCAATGGCATTCAAACTACATGAATAGCTATTAGAAATAGTGCTTTCACCAAAGCAAAGTTAAGCTAAACCTTACAGAACCTGGAAGACCTTATGCTGGATATTCAAAACAAAAAAGTTCACTGGCCACTGCTTGGCAATGAAAGGGAGAACCTTACCCCAGATCTCTTAACAAATACTCTATTGTTTTAACTGTCACCCCAGTCCACCTTCCTTTTTGGCATTTTGGCTTATGATAATATGAATTAATGATTATGATACTCCATTTGCTATTTGTATGAACTTAGACAAGCTAATTATACTTGAATAAACTGAGTCTCAGTGTCTTCAAAGAATATGAGTAATGATCATGCTCTGGATATTGAGAAAATTAAATGAGATAGTCTATGCTAAATACCCAGCAAAACATCTCTCACTTAATAAACATCTCCCAGAGATCACGTACCACCAACCAGCATAAACAACATCATTATCACTAAGTCCCTTAAAAAGTGTAGGATGACCAGGTTGGCAAAATTCTCATGTCTGTGTTACGCTGAACCAATGCTCATAGATGCAACTGAGAAGCACATATGGTATTGCAGGGCTGCCAGGGAACTTTTATGACCACAGATATGAGTATTGTCTAAGTACAACACAAGTCACTTACTGTAAGTCGGTTCATTTGAGGCATATTTGCAAAACAATTTTCAAACAACCAGGGGATACTGCATCTCAGGAAGTTTAACAATGACCTAGATTGTGTACTGTAAAAATGTCAAAATCAGTTCAAAAGACCTTTGACAGTAATGAACAACAACTTTTCTCTGAATTTCAACTTGAAATATATGCATGCTTTGTGATTACACACTTCCTTTAATATTACTCTCCTGGCTCGAAACTGAATTCAAACAAAGAAACCATACACATACATAAAAACAAAACATAGATACAAGATAGGGTTGATAGGCAGGCTCGACTAGCTGAGAATTTTGTTTATTCTCTTGCTTTCCAATTTTCAAATTTCGCTTGTTCTTAGTTTCTGACTTAAAACCCCTATGGATTTGATTATTGAGTTTTGAGAAACTGTTTTTAAAGAAACATTGGACCTGGGAGCCTTTTACTTTTGATTGCACTTACTTGGGGGATACAGACATGTCTTGGTAGCTTTATCCTCAGGCCCTTATTTCTTCCCAGTAGCAAGCATTACTCAAACGTATGAGAGCCGCTTGCATTAGCACTACATGCAAGACCTCTCATTGCCTCCCAGACACTTGAGCAATTTATGATCATTTGTTGTAAAGAGGCTCTGCCATTTCTCTCAGCCAGAAGGAAAATAGCATTGCCTCCTCAATTGCATCTCAAGGACTCAGCTAATGCAGCCCTGATGCTCTTCTCCAGATAGAAATATCTACAAAGGCTTTGAGAGCTCGATCAAGTACTTTCACTAAGTCAGCCACCAAAGGCGTTCTGCCCCCTGCCTGCCACAATTACAGGACTCTCTAACCAGCAAAAATAGGCAATCTGAAATTTCTTGTAATGCTCCTGTCAATATTGAACTATGGATTGCCAGAAAAAGATCATTCTTTTCCCTTAGTGGCTCAAGTGTATTGTGAAGGGTCTATAACTGTATGTGTCAATCTTGGAAATGAGACATAGAGGCCCCTCTACACTCAATTACTACTGGTTGTCAAACATGCTATACAGAATTACTGACTCACTGCCTGGTAGAGGGAGCCACTTGTTCCAATATGTGGACCTCTTCCAGAGGATAAGATACCAGTATAGGAGCTAAGAAAAAAACAGTGGCAAAGTGGATTTCAGCACATAAGTGAATATTAAAGCAATGCGGTCTAGAAGGAGAAAAAGAGACTGCATTAATGTGGATTAGAGATAAGAGTGCTAAAGGGAGTTGGCAGGCCCTAATACTTTGGTTCCATTGTTCTTAGTTTGAAGCTATCCAAGGCTGAGTTAATGTTCCCCAGTCCTGTGACTTGAAAAAGGTTCAGGGAAACATCTCATTGTACGTAATGACTTTCTGTTTAATTAGTACAAATTCCTCAGAGCATTTCTCATTAAAGCAGCCCAATAATTCTGCATATCTAGAACCATGATGCCACCAGGTGTGAGATTCAGAAGCCAACAGCATTAAGGATTACATTGCTTACTCCTTCAAGCCACACTTAACTTGCAGGGGAAAATTAAGAGGGTGTAGAGCCATGTTTCTGCCATGCATCATTAGTTATGTAGGATTTCCAATTTATGTTACAATGAGAGTAGTCAGTTGTGTTGCTTACCTTAAATATTTGAGTTTTAATAGCCAGTCTATTCTTTAACTGCCAGTTAGTCCATCACTGTCAGCTAATACACTTGAAAAAAAATTGCTCTCTTTGTTAATTCCTTCAAATACAAAAAAAAATGGAATAATACTGTCTCTATATTTTTCTGGATTGAAAGAACAAGATCAATCCTTAGCCCTTTAACTGGTGCTAATTACGATAATATTAAAGTCTAGGGACAAGAGGAAAAAAATGTAGGGGATAATAAAAATCTTCACATAAATTGAAACTCAAAACCTTTTCAAAAACAATTTCACACAGAAAAGAAAAGTCCTTCTATAATTGTTGAGTTGCATCTGCCTCTTTCAGGGTAGGAGAAAACAAGAATCAGTTTCAAGGGTTATTCAATAAGACGTTGACATTTCAGATCAAATATTCATTGAGTGATAAGGCATGGGAATACAAAGAGAAGTCAGACTACCTACATTCTTGGAGCTTATAATCTAATGGAGAACATCAAATGCCAGTAACCATCTATAAAAGGATGAAAAAAATAAATGCAATGTAGTTCAAAACATGAGTAAGCATAACACAAGGTGCAAATGAAGGGAGAATTAATTGATTCTTGGAAAGATGCACTGAAGACCTGGGACATTAAAGGTAAGGTAAGCTAAGATTTCAGCATGAGGAAATGACTTCAAATATAATCGAATGAGAAAAATTGTAAGGAAATGTATATGGCTATTGTCTTAGTTTGCCAGAGTTGCTACAACAAATACCACACATGGTTGGCTTAAAACACAAGAATGGAGTGTCTCACAGTTTTGGAGTCTAGAAGCCTGAAATCAAGGAATGGCAAGTCATACTTTCTCGTAGATTCTTTAGTGTTCTGCTGGTGGCTTTATCTCTGCCTGTATCATGTGACAAACTGTCTTCTTCTGTCTCTTCCTCTGGCTTCAATAAATTTCCTTTGCTTATAAAGACTTGAGTCATATTGGAAAAAGACCCACTTGATTTAATTTGACCTCATCTTAATAGGATCTTCTAAAACTTGAAGTGTGTGAACTCACAGGAGAGTGGTTAGGATTTCATATTTTTCGCAGGGTCATGATGCAGTCCCCAACAGCACAGAGCAGAATGATAGGAGGCTAGAATATCTGTAGTGTGGATTAGGACAGAAGCTAAATCACAAGAAACTGGAGTCAGTGTTATTTACACATATTACATGCAGGCTATTTTGATTATTTTTCTGATGATGATGCAATTTTGACTTTACTATTCCAATTTTACAAGGAGAGGAACAGACCTAAAGAGCTAAAATAATTTCTCCAAGTTTCTTGGTTAGTAACTAGTATACCTGGGATGGGATTTGAAGCATGGTATATAAAATGAATGCGTTTATCATGACAAAAGTTTGGACTTTGTTTTATGAACAATGAGCTATTTTGGCTGGCCTCTGGGGAAGAAAGAGACATGATCTTATCAAGAAACTACCTGCTTGTGTGAGCCTTATCTGATTGTTACTGTGGTACCATCCATCTTATTTTCAAGTGGGCACCTTGTATTCCCGCAGCGTACATAGCACTAGCCCTAATCTACCTCATAGCCATCTCCATATCCCAGCATTTGAACTCATGATTTGCATTCTCAAAAAGCTTTTCTACATCTTTTTATGAATGGCTCAAAATGACTTCTAGGCATTCTTTCCTCAAAAATGATACACGTCTCTTTGAATTTGGTTGTCTTATACCCCCTGTTAAAGGTATCCATGATTCACAAAAGCCCCAGGCAACCCCACTCAGTGAAGTTTCCCAGCAATCTGATTCTTATCTTGTTCTCTCCAGATCCTAGAGTGGACTCAAGGAAGAGTAGAACTATTCTGATATTTGAATTCTGGTAGTAATGGGCTGGTTAAAGAGTTGAGGACAATTATTCAATAGTTATTACAGGGAAAAGAAGATCAAGTTCTAACCTTAGAGAAAAGTAGTAAACATTACAAGAGGCAGAAGTGATAAGAATATATAGGAAATGAGGCAGGGTTTGGAATTGAAGATAAATTATGTCTAGTGAGATGGAAGAACTACTTGATTATATAAGGAACATAAAGAGATGAGTAAGTTTTAAAGAGTGAATATAACAAATCATGTTTGAGAGCTATTAAATGTGAACTGAGTGAAGAGATTTATTTTGGAAAAGGTTATTTAGATAGAAAAAGGTCAAGGACAGAATTAAAAAATCTCCTACACTAAGGGTGGGCAGAGGAGAGAAGGGGGAAGCTAAGTAGAAGAGGCATCCTGAAAAAATTCAAGAGAGGTGATGGTTTCAAGTATAATGTGTTCCATAAAGTTCCTCAGAGAGTTAAATACAGAATTACCATATGAGCTTGACAAATCCAACAGAATTTAAAGCAAGGTCTTGAACAGATATTTTCACACCAAAGTTCATAGCAGCATTTTTCACAGTTGCCAAATGTTGGAAGCAACTAAAATGTTGATCAATGGGTAAATATGTAAACAAAATGTGTTACAAACATACAATGGAATATTTTTCAGCTGTAAAAAGGAATGAAGTTCTGATACATGCAACGATGTGGATGAAATGTGAAGACATTATGTTGAAATAAGCCAGACACAAAAGGACAAATATTGTATGGGCTCACTGAGATGGAATAATCAGAATAACAAAGTTCATATAGTCAGGAACTAGAATACAGGTTAACAAGGGGTGAGATAGAGGTAGGGAATGCAGAGTTGCTTCTTTATTGGTGCAGAGTTTCCATTTTGGGTGGGTGATAAAAAGCTTTTGTAATGCATAGTGGTGATGGCAATATAACATTGTGAATGTAAATAACATTACTGAATTATACATCTGAAGATAGTTAAAAGGGGAAATTTTAGGTGGTATATAATTTCTAGAATAAAAATACAGTCATAGGACTGTTCAACACAAACAGTGATCTCTAATACAAACCATTGTAAGAGTACAATTATAATAACATTATTTCATTAATTATAACAGAGTTGCCATGCTAATGCAAAGTGTTAAAAGTGGCATGGTGTTAGGAAACTCTATATTTTCTGCATGATCTTTATAAAACTAAAAATTCTTTAGGAAGAAAAATAGAACAGGTGGGCCACGGTGGCTCAGCAGGTGGAGTTCTCGCCTGCCACGCGGGAGACCTGGGTTTGATTCCCAGTGCCTGCCCATGCAAAAGAAAAAAAAAAGAAAAGAAAAACAAAACAAAACTATCTTTAAAATAATAATAACATGGTCCATAACATTAAAAGCTACTGCATAGTCAGAAAGAAAATGAGCAAGAAGAGATTATAGGGTTTGGCCATTGAGCTCTTATTAGTGACTTCTGTAAACTCGGTATCAGCAACTGAGCAAGATTTGATTGAATAGGACTAATAGGACTAATGAGTCTGAGATGATAAAATACTGGCAAAACATATAGTCGGCACTGCAGATGATTCAGATTGTGAAATAAAGGGGAAATTGCAGTATATCTTAAGAAAGAAAGAGAAGCAACATCTATTTTGGCACCTGAAAGATTTGAGCATATGGAGAAGTAGGGGTAGAAAATGACAGAATTGAAATATATGTAGTACTTGAGGATGTATATAGGTAAAGAAACCAGGAGCACATAATTGGAGGGGCCTTCAGGAGACATAAAGGTGAATTATGGAAAAGATTAAGGGCTTCTGTTTCAGAGACTTTGAGGAAGTGGATGTGTGTTTTAATTTCGTAGGCTGCTCAAAGTAAATACCATGAAATGGGTTGACTTTTAACGATGGGAATTTATTAGCTTACATTTTGAGACCACAAGATTGTCAAAATTAAGGCAAGATCAAGGCAATGCTTTCTTTCCAAGTACAGCTTGCTGGCAATCCTTGGGTCCTCTGCCACGTGGCCAAGCACGTGACAGTATCTGCTGATCCCTCCTTCCTCTTCTATGTTTCTTTGCTTTCAACTTCTTGTCGAATTTCATTCTTTTATAAAGGACTCCAGTGAGAGGATTGTGATTCACCCTGGGCCATGCCTTAACTGAAATGACCTCATCAAAAGGTCCTACATACAATAGGTTTGCACCCATAGGATTAGATTCATTTTAAGAACATGATTTGAGTTTCTGGGGTACATAAAGTTCCAAACCACTAGTGTGTAAAACTTTAGAATCACATACAACTGACATGATAACCAAACATTCCAATTTGATAAAACAAATTTTTAAATCAAAGTCAGATATAACACCTGGTTTCAACAACATCAAATTAAAAAAAAAAAACTTTGATATGTCTAACGGTCAATATTTTGGAGGAATGTCACAGAGTTTTACACATTATGCCAATAATTCCTCAGAATAGGGCGGCTGCTGTGGCTCAGCAGGCAGAGCTCCGACCTGCCGTGCTGGAGGTCTGGAGTTCGATCCCTGGTGCCTCCTGCCCATATGCAAATTAAAAAAAATAAAATAAAAATAATAATAATAATAATAATAATAATTCCTCAGAATAAAGTGTTAGACATCAGTGTCCCCATTTTAAAGACAAGAAAATGAGAATATACAAAGGCTAAAGATCTGCGAGAAGGAGGTGAAGCTGGAATACAATTGCTAATTTGAGCAATAAGAAAGATGATACTCTTTCTCATAAAACTAAACTATAATATCCCAAGGATTACATTGGAGATGCATATAGCAGAATAATAGTAGTGATTCACGTAGGTCAACATCCAATAAATAAAAAAAAAATATTTATTGTATATGCACAATTCCATAAAAGAGAAAAAGCTGGAGAGAGCACACAGAAATAAGTGTACCAGGGTAGAACAAAGCAGGGCAGTTGCACAAAGAATCCATGGTGAAAGCAGTAAGTGAGAGTAAGTCACAGGCAGTACAAGCTTCCCAGGGAGATTCCCACTCCTACCCTCACGGGAGTAAGAAGATCACATACATAACATATGTCAGACTAATGAGACAGACATTTTCAATGCTTTCTGAAAATGTAAAAGTGAAAGTTATATTCATTATTCTTTCAAGTAGATTGAATAATGTCTGCCACAAAGACATATTCAAGTCCTAACCCCCTAGTCTTATGGGCGTGAACTCATTTGTAAATAGGATCTTTGAAGATCTTACTACCATGAAGCCAAACTGAATCAAGGTGTGCCTTAATTCAGTATGACTTGAGTCCTTATAATTAAAGGACATTTCAACAAAGAAGTAGACATCACAAGAGAAGGCAGAAAGAGATATAGCACCATGTGCTAGAGGCAGAGATTTATTACAAGCAAGAAAGCTACAGACTGGAGAAAGTATGTCCTGCTGATACATTGATTTTGGACTTCTATCCTCCGAACTGTGAGCCAATAAATTCCTGCTGTTTACGCCAACCAGTGTGTGGTATTTGTCATAACAGCCCTGGCAAGCTAAGACATTCTGTATGCTGTTTACTTTTTTATGCTGTCAATTTGTATTCTTTAGTCTGTTTATTTCACTGTGAACCTTGAGAAACAGTGGTTAGAGAACATTTTTGACAACATAAAGGAAAAAAAAACCTCATTTTTCTACTCCCATTTTTTTTTTAAATCTCCTTTGGAAAGCTAACTCATGCTTATCTGTACACATCCAAGCATGTGTAATGGAAAATAATAATAACAAGTAACATTTCACTCTCATTTGCTGCATGCCAGTAATGTGTTAGTGTGCGTTTACTCACTTGTGATTAAAATGTCATTTAATCCTCATAGCTAAAAGAAATAGATAATATTATTGGTCCCCTTTTAGAGATGAGGAAACTGATGTTTAATGAAGTGAAAGCAATAAATAGCTGAGTGACACAGCTAGTAATTGATAGAGACAGCATTTGAATCTCATCCGCCTGAATCCAGAATTCTATACTCTCAAACAAACCACTCGTTAATTGGATGGTCATGGAGAAATCACTTATTTTTTTTCTTCTTTGGATATTTAGTTTCCTAGCTTTTACAATATAAACAACAATGGCTACTTGGAAATTGTTTTAATGAATGCGATATTTTAATATTCTAACATAGAACCTGACAATATATGTACTTAAAACCTGCTTACTTATTTAGTCACACAAAAGATGGAGCCCTTCTGCCTATCATGGTCTTTTCCCTTATTCTTCCTGAAAAAAAACTCCAAAGTCATTTCTCAGCTTAGAGTCTTCCTTCTAGAAACTCTTTGTAGATCCCACAAATTATTGGCGCTCCCAAATTTGTGCTCCCAAGATGTTTCCCTTTTAAAATGTATGAATACTATATTTGATACAGTCTACATGCATCATGAAATTGAAGATTTATCTTGGTTACTTTACATTTTCAAGAACCAATAAGGAGGTAGAAACATGAATATAATTCAGGAATAGTCACTTATTGAATTAATGAGATCTTACTCCATTTGTATTATGCTGGAAGTTAATATATCTATCCTTTTCCACTTTTCATTACGATTATTTTCCATGCTGCACATATCTCAGTTCTTCCCTTACCCTTTTAACTTTTATGGGTTTTTTTTTTCTGTCTTAAACATGAAGGTTATTCTTTCATAGTGCCACACATTGTAACAACTACTACAGATATTTCAATTTAGGTTTATGGCTTATATTATTGAAGGGAATTATACTTGCCCAAAAGTGCTCAGCGAGTACATATATGAAGGCTACAGTAAAGGTTGAATTAAGAAAAGAATGAGTGAATGAGGCCAGTGATTTAAATTAAAC
Source organism: Myrmecophaga tridactyla (assembly GCA_004026745.1). NCBI lineage: Eukaryota > Metazoa > Chordata > Mammalia > Pilosa > Myrmecophagidae > Myrmecophaga > Myrmecophaga tridactyla. The sequence goes on from PVIY010036054.1 coordinate 21,604, forward strand.
ACATGCTTCCACATCAAGAAAAATTGCTAATGTCTCTTTAAATCTAACCATTAGATTGTTCTAATCGTCTCACAATTGAAGTAAGGAAAGGAAAAATGATTAACATTCTCAGTATCAATAAAAGCTTCAATAAGGAATAAAAGAAAATCAGAGGGAATTGGAGGAGAAATATAAACAAATAGAAAGGCAAGCTGAAGTTGTCAAAAAAAACAGTATTCCTGGAATAGTAATGAACCATAAGAAAAGTCAACACGTTGCTTGAAATGCTGCAGGACAAAGGAAAAAGAAGCAAAGAAGGAATAATTAGAAGTTAGCTATATGTGAACAAAGTAGGTCTTGGTATTTTCATAAGCTTCCACTTAAGTAGCAGGCACCACCACTTTCTGGAATCAAAGCAATTTATCATCCATGAACAACTGCCAACAAGAGCATCACTGGGGACAAGCTGAGGTTATGTTTTTACCAGGCCTGGGTTTTCATATACAAGTATTGGATTTATCTGGACTGTGGTGGGTTGCTAAGCTCAGTACCAAGGGAAAAAAACCATCTTATTAGTAGTGAGGCTATCTTCATTGTTGTAGTCTATCATCGTCTGTAGGAGTAGGGAAGGAGAGATGTACATTGCCACAATTGCAAGCAAATTAGAATGTGGTTTGCAAGAAACCCCATGTTATTCACTTATTGTTTCCACATAGAGGGCTTAATGTAGGCCAGAGAGTTTAAGACTCGTACATCATAAACCTTCACAAACTAGAGTATTTTAAAAGAAACCATTAAAAGTACAACACATTCTTCTTTCTTAAAAATCAGAGTGGAATATAGTACTACTCACAGCACATATAGAAAAGCACCCTTAAATATATAATAAGAAGTCATGTGTGTGTATAGAAAAGCCTGCATGCATCTACCAGGGAAAAGGAATATTCAGAGTTTGGAAAAATAACTTGAGATGCTCTGAAGCTGAAGGCACATTTCAGTGGTTTTCTAAGGGCATATCCAAATGGACCACTGACTGGGACAGGAGAAGTCAGCACCCTTCATGGGGAGTCATGTACTCCACCAGAGCCAATGTGACCATGGAATGGTTTGCACGCAGGCATCAAATGGGCTGGAATAAAATGACAGGGATTCCTATCACTGGATAGACAATAGTTCCCTATTTTCTCCTCTCAGACACCGTCTCTGCCAAAGGGTCACAGGAATCAACTTGACATAACAGAGCAGCAACTGTTTTGAGGTTCTGCTCTGCTAATGAAGTGTGTCGAGTTCTCTGTGATAAATTCCTGATCATCCCTATGCATCACACCCACCTGTGTGACTACAGCACCCATCCCCGTGTCAGGCCCCTTGGCATTGAATAAACGCCAATAACCTCATAAAATATACCTATAAATCTGGAAGAGACAAATACATACATGCTAACAAAGCCAACGATCATATACACTATTGATAGCTGTGGATCACGGATCTGTGGCAGTATAAACCCATACAGTTCAGGGGCCCTCTTTAAAATTTAAAAATACATTTTTTTAAATGTCAATGTTTAAGAAAACAAATACCAAATTATAAATTCGAAATCAGGTATTTTCTTTCTTTCTTATTGCGGTTGTTAAAAATTATCACATGTGTAGTGGCTTAAAACCATGACCTCATCTCATGGCATCGCTCTATGACTAAGGCAGGCTCAATTTAGGGCTCCTTCTGCTGTTCTCTCTCAAACATGGGGAGATATCTTGAAAGAAACCTAAAATTGTGTAGCTCTTTGCTTGGGTGCCGTGTCTACAGCTCTAGCATTTCATTTTATGAGAGCATTGATGCTAATAACAGGTGACATTTTGTGAGCTGCCGGTCTGTGGCACTTGGCACATGCCAGGCTAAGCATTTAGGTACCTTATTTTGCTTCATTCCCATAACAATACAGGGAGGAGGGTATCATTATCCCTATTTTCTTTCTGAAGATGAACTTGTAAGTGGTAATAATTGTTCTTGCTGGTTCTCACATCAGGAAAGGGAGTAAGTGTTATGAGATGGAGGGGTTGTCTCTGTTTTCCAAAGGGCACTCACTGCCAGTATTGCTGAATTGGGTCCTGTGGGCCGTTTACTGCTGCAGTGTTAAAGCAGAAGCTCTGGGTTTAGTGTAAGGGCACTGCTTGCCGAAGAAGGGGGTTTGACAAGTACCGATACATGAAAGTGATTGCTGTTATTATTGTTTGTTTTCTCATGTCTGGCTACAGATATACAGAAAAAATGATATTCAGAGACTAGTTCATATTAGTAAATGTCTTTGACTTTAAAAGTTAGTATTTTTAATTATATGGAGTAAAAAACAACTTTTCCCTTTGTTCCTCAAGGGAGCATGAATCTGCCCTTTATCTACTCTCTATGTCTGCTCAGTACAAGAATTACCTGCAGTATGCACCATGCTGTCTTCTCCCCATGAAGAAAGAGCTCTGCTGTAAGATATAGGATTCTGGAGACACAACACACTTGGGAAGAATATCATCTCCCCTCTGGTTTCATCGTGCTAAAGGCTATGTGGAAACACTGAATACAGGTTCTGAGAGTCAAAGATCCAAAATGGAACGAGGACATGGGAACTTATGAAGTGTTTAAATCCTCTTAGGGATAAACCAAATTGATTCTGCCATTTGGTGACCTAGTGCCTATTATATAACAAAACAATGGCAATATAACTGAAGGGACAGAACTGGGTTTATGAGAAAGTTTGTTATTTTCTTACTCCTCAGACACACTTGGAAGACTCTCCAACAGCCAGAATTTTGTGTCAATAATATGTTTTAAGAGAACCTACTATGTGTCCAAAAGACCCCAAGGCTGGCTCTTTCCAGATTGCCCTGGAGAATAGCATATCACACTAAATCCAACATGAGACAGAATTCACAGCAACCCAGTACAGAGATACTGAGAGGAAATCTTACAGATCCTTATTTTACAGAGGCAGAGGCTGAGGTCTGGGCAGATAAAGTGACCCATTTAACTGAGAGAGGAGCAGAAAACACATTTCTAGACTACCAGTCGGGAAATTACACCACAGGACATCCTACAGAAATTTACTTTTTCGGGCATGCAGCTTAGGTTGTGTGTTTGCTTAGTATAAAGCATTATGTCTCTGTGCAGGTGCCAAATTAATACTATGGGATAAATACTGCCTACTGCTGTATTGCATATGCATTGTTAATTAAAAGGGTTGCAATGGATAAGTTGCAAGAAATCACTTAGAATCTGTAGAAATAGAATCAATAGATCTAGCTGAATATAATGAGCTTGAATTCATTGGAAAAATAGCTTTGGGGGGAATCCAAATGCAATACATTTTATGTAATTATTCTTATAATTCTATATTTAATAATATGCAAGGCAGCCTTTTTCCCATCTAACATAAGGTTGTAAAATATTCAACTCATAAAAGCATTCAGATGAGGAAATGAGAGGGAGGAAAAAGAAACCTTTTGTTCTTAAAAGCATTCTTTTGTTTTTCTTCTGGTTATAAGTCTGTCCACTGAAATCACTACAGCTTCATTTAAAAATCATTCTAAAAAATAAAAAAAAATCATTCTACTATGTAAGGGCATCAATTTGTCCTGAATAAAAGCTGCTCACAACCTGTGTTTCAACCTCACCCCTGGAAGGACAGAGTAGGTTGAGACTTGGAGGCACAGTACCACTTTAGCACTGTATAGAACAGTTTGTTGAAGATTCCCATCTTCTGGGAAGGTCAGGAAAGCACAGATTTAGGGAGCCATCAGAGAGAAGCATGGGGTCTTACTAGGTCACTGTTCTAGTTTGCTAGCTGCCGGAATGCAACACACCAGAGACGGATTGGCTTTTAATAAAAGGGGATTTATTTTGTTGGTTCTTCAGAGGAAAGGCAGCTAACTTTCCACTGAGGCTCTTTCTTACGTGGAAGGCACAGGATGGTCTTTGCTGGTCTTCTCTCCAGGCCCTTGGGTTCCAACAACTTTCCCCGGGGTAACTTCTTTCTGCATCTCCAAAGGCCTGGGCTGAGCTGCAAGTGCTGAGATGAGGAATGCCGAGCTGCTCAGGCTGTGCTACGCTGCATTCTCTCATTTAAGCACCAGCCAATTAAGCCAAACGTCACTCATTGCAGCAGACACGCCTCCTAGCTGACTGCAGATGTAAT
>PVIY010036055.1:0-25760 GCA_004026745.1 Myrmecophaga tridactyla
GAGGCGGGGAGAGGCTCCTCAGCCCCCAAAGCTCACAGCCCTGCTCACCCCCAGGTGTGGACGGGCCGGCGGAGGTGAGGCAGGGCAGCGGCTGCTGAGCCTGGAGCTGGATGCAGCCTCAGGCGGTCTGCTGGTGGCCTTCCCCCGCTGCGTCGTCCGGGTGCCTGTGGCTCGCTGCCAGCAGCACTCGGGGTGCATGAAGTGAGTCCATCTCCCTGCCCCGGGCCTGCTGGGGAGTATAGGGGAGCAGGGGAGCTCAGGCTTTGGGGCTACACAGCTGGCTTCAAGTTAAGGGATCCCCCACCTCTGCCCCCAACAGCAGCCTATCTCATTGAACTGTTAACTGCGCAGAGAAAACAGCCCGTGCAAAGGTCCTGGGGCAGGGCCGGGGCCTGTGGAGCTGAAGACCCGTGTGGCTGGGATCGAGGGAGTGATGGGGAGAGTGGGAGGAGGGGAGGGCAGGGAGGGAATGGGGCAGGGCCTGGGGACTATGGGGAGGACATGGACTTTTCCCCAAGGGAGGTAGGAGCCATGGAGGGCTGCAGGCAGAGGGGGGACGGGTCCTGATTGACATTTTTAAGATTTCTGTCTGTCTGCCGCCTGGAGAATGGATTTTGCAATGGCAGGAGCAGAAGCCAGTTGCCAGGGAGGAGGCTGTTGCCTGTCTCTAGAAGGGGGAGAAAAATCGGCGGCATGTCAGGAGCTTGGCTTATGTCTGGGCTCCGTGGGTCCCCCCCAGATATGGGGTGAGCCTGCTCGGGCTCCCATCCCAGCTCCACCACTTGGGCAAAATTACCTTCCCTGGGCCTCAGTGTCCTTGTCTGTAAAACGGGGACCACAGCGTCCCTGTGTCTGAGATGCACCATGCGGGAGGTGGCATGTCATCAGCCCCTGCTGATCCGCCCCACCCCGCCCCGCGTCTGCTATAGGAACTGTATTGGCAGCCAGGACCCCTACTGCGGGTGGGCCCCCGACGGCTCCTGCATCTTCCTGAGCCCTGGCACCAGGTACTGGGGGCCAGGAGGGGTGGCGTGTGTGTCTGGCCCATTGGGATGACCTGGGGTCCCTCCCCTCGCACCGTGCCCGCCAACCCTGTGAGTGGGGGGGCTCAGCTGACTGTGCCTCTTCCCCCTGCCCCCATTAGAGCCACCTTTGAGCAGGACATCTCTGGGGCCAGCACCTCAGGCTTAGGGGACTGCACAGGTAAGTGGGGCAAGGGGAGGCCAGTGGGTGGGGGTGCACGTGGGGGGTCCCCCGACCCTGGTCTGTGAGGATCCTTGGCCCTCTGGAGAGATGGATGGGCGGAGTGACTTCCCACAAGGCTTTGGCAGCTATCGAGGGGTGAGGTGGAGGGTTGGGGGCACTTCCAGGTAGGGAGGTAGGAGAAGGACAGACAGTCCCCAGGGGATGGACAGATGCCAAGACACAGACAAACAGGCAGGCTTTGACAGAGACAGAGATACACCGTGAGACAGATGGACGGACAAACTTAGAGTAGACAGACAGAACCCAGGGGAACAGAGACACTGAGAAACAGGCAGACAGACAGACAGATGGGCTTTGGAAGGGTGAGTGGGACAGCATGAGTCAGACAGATGGTCAGACAAACTTTGAGAAGACGGGCCCCAGGGGACAGACAGATGCCCAGACAGACAGGCTTCAAAGGGGACAGAGAGAAATCACAAGACAGACAGGTGGCTGGACAAACATTGAGAGGCCAGGGGACCCCAGAGGAGCTAATGGACAGACAGGTGGACAGCCAGACTTTTTCCAAGGGGACAGAGAGGCACCATCGGACGGATAGGGGACTCAGGGACTAGGGGGACAGAGCGGCGCAGGGCGGACGGCCCTGCCCGCGGAGGCCGCTCTCACCGGACACCCCTCTCCCCCTGGGGCCAGGGCTCCTGCGGGCCAGCCTGTCGGAGGAGCGGGCCGGGCTGGTGTCCGTGAACCTGCTGGTCACCTCGTCGGTGGCGGCCTTCGTGGTGGGCGCCGTGGTGTCCGGCTTCAGCGTGGGCTGGTTCGTGGGCCTCCGGGAGCGGCGGGAGCTGGCCCGCCGCAAGGACAAGGAAGCCATCCTGGCGCACGGCGCGGGCGAGGCCGTGCTGAGCGTGAGCCGCCTGGGCGAGCGCAGGGCGGGCGGCCCCGGGGGTCCCCGGGGTGGCGGCGGCGGCGGGCCCGGGGTGCCCCCCGAGGCCCTGCTGGCGCCGCTGATGCAGAACGGCTGGGCCAAGGCCACGCTGCTGCAGGGCGGCCCCCACGACCTGGACTCGGGCCTGCTGCCCACCCCGGAGCAGACGCCCCTGCCCCAGAAGCGCCTGCCCACCCCGCACCCGCACCCCCACGCCCTGGGACCCCGCGGCTGGGAGCACCCCCTGCTCTCGGCCTCCTCCTCCCTCCTCCTGCTGGCCCCTGCCCGCGCCCCCGAGCAGCCCCAGGCGGCGGCATTGGTGGCTGCAGCGGGCGAGCCCGGCCCCGACGCCCACCTCTACGGCCCCCGGCCCGGCCGCGCCGCCCTGGGCGACTTCCCGCTCACGCCGCACGCCAGCCCGGACCGTCGGAGGGTGGTGTCAGCGCCCACGGGCCCCTTGGACCTGGTCTCGGCCGCCGACGGCCTGGCGCGGCCCTGGAGCCCGCCGCCCACGGGCAGCCTCCGGAGGGTGGGGCCCCCCGGCCCCCCGGCCGCCGCCCTGCGCCGAACGCACACGTTCAACAGCGGCGAGGCCCGGCCCGGCGACCGGCACCGCGGCCGCCACGTGCGGCCCAGCACGGACTTGGCCCACCTCCTCCCCTGCGGGGGCCCCGACAGAACTGCGCCCCCCGTGCCCTAGGCCGGGGCTGGGGCTGGGGGGGGTGGGGGGGTGGGGGGCCCCCTCCGGCCCGCGCCCGCCGCCCCACCCCACCTCAGCCCGGAAGCCTCGGCCAAGCCAACCAGGAGCGAGAGACGGCGGCCGATCCGAGTGGGTGCTCGCGACCCCCGCCCCGCCACCTGCGTGCGGGGGAGGTGGGAGGTGTCGCCCCCTACCGCCACACGGAAGCACAACGAGCTCAGCACCCACTCCCCCCACGCCCCCACCCCCGCCTCATCCCACCCCCATCCTGGGGCCGCAGGACGCTGAGACGGGGCGTGCGGGGTGGGGGCAGGTGGGAGCGGGAGGCTCCTGCTTTGGACTTGAGGTTGACCTTCTGCGTAGACCGTGCGTTTTCTTTTCTTTTTTTTCGGTTTTGGTTTCTTTGGCATTTTCTAACCAATTGCACAACTCCGTTCTCGGGGTGGCCGCCCCAGGGGGCCGGGGGACTTTTGGCAATGGGGGGGAGGGAGAACGGGGGCGTGTGGGGGTTGGTCCGGAACCGTGGACCCAAGCTCTCTCCCCCCACACCCACACCCACATACCCTCCTCCACCGTCTCCGTCCCCCAAAAGGCCCCTCCTCGACCCAGGCCCTTGGCGTGTGCGTGTGCGTGTGCGCGTGTGCGTGTGTGTGCATGCCGTGACCGTGTGCGAGGGGCCGGGGAGGGAAGGGGGTGTGCAGGGGAGTGCCCGTGAGGGGCTGCTGCTGACGTGCATGTGTGCGTGTGTGTGTGCGTGCGCGTGCGTGCATGTGCGCACACGGGACTGCCGGAACGGCCTCCGAGGTGCGGGGCAGCAGTTTGAACCCCACCTCTGTCCAGGGAAGGGGGCAAACCAAGGGGTTTTCAGGTCGGAAGCTGGGGGGGTGGGGGCCCACCCGGAGGTAACATTGGCAGCGGCTGTCTAAAGGGCTCGGGGGTCTTGGCGAGGGGGAGGAGGCGTGGTGGTGAAGGCGGGCGGGGCCCCCCTGTAAATACAGCCCCGGGGTGGTCAGAGGGTCTCTGTGCCTCTTGTCCACTTGTGACCTCTCCCCTTTGACCTTCAGCCGGCCATGCATGCCACGTGGTCTGCTGAGTCCTGGCCCCAGCTCTGGAGTTTGCCTCCCCCAGCACCCCCTCCCCATCAATAAAACTCTGTTTACAACCACCGGCCCCAGTGCCTCTGGCTCTGCTCTGTCTCCCGGGGTTGGGGGTCTGTCCAGTGGAGTGGACTGGAGCAGTGGGATCATATGCCAGACCCATGGCTGGGACAGAATACAAAACAGAACCCTGGGAAGCTGGGTGGGGGAATGTGTGTGTGTGTGAATATGGGGGTGGGGGGCTTCTCCCTGTCTCATCCGGAGGCGCACTGTTACTGATATTTATGGTGCATCTCCTATGTGCAGGACACTGGGTAGGGACCAAGAAGCCTGCCCTCCAGGAGCTCTCAGCTTAGTGGGGGACACCGACAACACATAAGCAAAATAAAAATTGACTTGAGGTAGTGATGTGTATAATGAAGCAAAAGCCAGAGAATGTGCCATGGGGGAGGGGGATCAGGGAGGGCTCCCTGAAGAGGTGACACTGGAGCCAAGTCAGGAAAGAAAGGTGAGAAGGAGCAGCTGTGGGGAGATCTGCAGAGGGAGCCGTCCAGGGAGAGGGAGCAGGCAGTGCAAAGGCCCTGGGGTGGGAACAAGCTTGGAGGAAGAGGGAGGTGGCCAGTGTGGCCAGAGCAGAGGAGGTGAGGGGGGAGCTGGAGGAGACGATGAGGGACAGGAGGCAAGGGCCTGGGAAGGCACACAGAAAGCCATCAGAGGGGCTTTAAAGCAGGGGATGAAATTTGATTTCATTTCTATTTTTTTATTAGAGGAGTTGTGGGTGTATAGAGCAATCATGTTTAAAATACAGATTCCCATATACCACCACACCACCACCACTTTGCATTGGTGTGGAACATTTGTTACAGTTGATGAAAGTCCATTTTTATAATTGTACTATTGGCTATAGTGCATGGTCTAATTCAGGGTTCACTGTGTAGTGTAGTTCCAGAAATTTTTTTTTTTTTAATTTGCATATGGGCAGGAGGCACCAGGGATCGAACTCCAGACCTCCAGCACGGCAGGTCAGAGCTCTGCCTGCTGAGCCACACGGCAGCCGCCCCCAGGGATTTTAAAAATTTTTTATTCTGTACCATAAATACAATCTCACAGTTCCCCTTTTAACCACTTTCTGATATGTATTTCGGTGCTGATAATTGCACTCACGGCGTTGTGCTACCATCACCGCCATCCATTACCAACGCATTTCCCATCATTGCAAATAGGAAACCTGGACTATTTTTAAACCTTCACTTCCCCTTCCCTATTCCCACCCCATCCCCTGGTAACTTATATTTTAGATTCTGACTCTCTGGGTTTGCGTATTCGAATTACTTTAAATCAGTGAGGTCACTTGTCATTTCACTCAACATTACGTCTTCAAGGTTCATGTGTCTCGTGTATTAGGACATCGTTCCTTTTTAAGGCTGAATGGTAGTCCATTAATGTATACACCACATTTTGTTTATCCATCATCAGTTGATGGACACTTGGGTTGCTTCCATCTCTTGGCAATTGTGAATAATGCTACTATGAACATTAATGTGCAAATCTCTGTCCTAGTCCCTGCTTTCAATTCTTCTGGGCGTATACTGAGTAGTGGGACTGCCAGGTCCTACGGAAATTCCGTACTTAGCTTTCTGAGGAACCGCCATGCTGTCATCCACAGAGGCTGCACCATTGTACCTTCCCACCAACAGTGAATAAGTGTTCCTATTTCTCCCCAGCTCTTGCCATTTTCTGATTTTATTTTTAAAAGATCAAGGTTGCTGTGTCACTAAGTGTCAGAACCCTGCCTTCCTTGCAGCCCATGTTGATGAACACCTATTATGTGCTGGTCTCTGGGGATAAAGCAGTAAACAAGGCATACCCGGGCCCTTCATTGTGGGAAACCAACATTAAGCAAAAAAAAAAAAAACACCACAAAACACTACTGTGATAGCATCATACAGCTCCTCCCAAACCTATGCATGTCCATTTTTGCGTGTCCATCTCTGCCAGTGGCTCTGTGGGTCTGTCGTTCTCTCTTGTGTGTCCTGGTCTGTGGCTCTGGTTCTGTCTATGTATTTTTGCCCATCTTTTTGTCAGTACCTGTGTCTGTGTATTCTCATGTCTGTGTGTTTCATTCACATTCTATCTGTGCCTGTCACTGTTGGTCTGCATGTTTGTCTCCAAGTCTGTGTCCATCTAAGTCTTAGTCACCCTCAAAGCTGAATAGGGACAAAATTCTTCAGAGATTGGGCTGGGAGAAGGGCATGGCCAGGCATGCCAAAAGTCCTGGGTGTGGAAAAAGAAAACACTTCATGCCTAAATATGTTAGAACCCAACAAGAATGACGGCATTACATAACCAAACCTGTGAGTTCTCAAAGGGAAATTTCTAGCCTTCAAATACCTTTCTTAGGAAATGAAAAACACTGCATGTAAGTTTCTCACAAGCTTCAAATGGAGAGAGGAAGATCAGAAGGGGCTCTTGGAGACTGAGTTCCATTTCACAGATGGGGAAACTGAGGCAAAGAAAAGTTAAGCCATTTACCCAAGGTCACAAAGCAAAACAAATTCATGGCAGGGCTGGGATTCCAAACTGGGTTTAGCTCCTCCCAAGCCATTTGGCAAAGACCATGAGGCTTTTAGTATCACTCACTTTTTTTGGTAACATTTTTTATTGTATAATATAACATATATTCAAAGCAAAGAAAGGAAAAAAGCAACAATTTTGAAAGCATACTTTAACAAGTACTTACAGAACAGATCCCAGAATTTGTCATGGCCTACTATTCCACCATCTCAGATTTTTCTTCTAGCTGCTGGAGAACACTAGAAGCTAGAAGGAATATATTACGTATATATTTTTATCATCACAATCGACTTTTGTGAGAAAGAACTTATATACAAAAAAGCAATACATTTCAAAGCACATCACAACAATTAGTTGTAGAACAGATTTCGGAGTTTGGTGTGGGTTACAATTCTGCAATTTTAGGTTTTTATTTCTAGCTGCTCTAAGATACTGGAGACTAGAAGAAATATCAATGTAATGATTCAGCAGTCTTACCCATTTGCTAAACCCTATCTGCTCTGCATAACTCTACCATTAATTTAGGTCTTTCTCCTACTCTTTAGGGATATTTGGGCTATTTCCATTCTAACTTTTTCGTGTTGGAAGAGACTGTTGATAATATGGGTTGGGGGATGGAACTAGCTGATGTTCTGGAGAGGCTGGGCCCTCTAGGTTTCAGGACTTATCTGGTCCAGGGACCCATCTGGAGGTTGTAGGTTTTGGAGAGCTACCCTAGTGCATGAGACCTTTGTAGAATCTTATATAATGCCCTAGGTGTTCTTTAGGATTGGCTGGAATGATTTTTGATTGGAAGTTGGCAAGCTATGACAGGTAGCAATGTCTAACTGAAGCTTGCATAAGAACAACCTCCAGAGTAGCTTCTTGACTCTATTTGAACTCTCTCACCCACTAATACTTTATTAGTTACACTCCTTTTCCTCCTTTTGGTCAGGATGGCATTGTCGATCCCACAGTGTCAGGGCCAAGCTCATCTCTGGGAGTCATCTCCTGTGCCACCACGGAGACTTTCACCCCTGAACATCGGTCACTTTTGAACTGCATTAAAAAAAAAATTTTTTTTTTCATGGAAAAAACCCAAACAATGTGCCTTGAATTCAAGACAAGTTTTTTTTTCTTCTTTTGAATGTACTTCCTGGTTGTTAAGTTTATTGTAAGTAGGACCTGTTGCCCAAAGACCTGTCCCCATCCCCCAGGGATGGGACCTTACAACTCTGATCCCTGAATCCTGGATCAGGGAAAGTGAAAGACTCTTGGGTGCCCTCCACCACAGTGAGAAGTAAGAGGAAGGGAAGCCGGTAGAAGCTGGGCCGAGCAGGAATTGGGCACCCCTCCCAGGTGTCCCCCACCCCCCCACCAGGAAGCAATTTCACAATCCTGACTCCCTCCCCTTTCCTCTCCTTGGCTCTGGTTCTGCCCTAAGCGGGAACAGGACAGGGGTGGGGATTTCCCCATAGCTGGTTCCCCCACCCCCAGCCTAGGCAGGTATAAAATCCACTTCCCCAGGTCAAAGGAACCCAGAAAAAAAAGAGAGAAGGCTCACCTGGAGCCATGTCCTCCTGGAGCCGAGAGCAAAATCAGAGGTAGGTCCCCACCCCTGCCCAACCTGGGAAAGCCTGGACACCAGGCCATGCAGAGATTGAAGGGCATTCCAAAGTCATGGGGGTGGGGCAGGCCTGCAGACTGGAACGGAATGTCGCTCACTGAGGCTCTGACCAGGGACAGGCACACTCGCTCCCAGACACCTGCAGATATCCCAGGCAAGCCCCAGGTGGGCAGGGAGACTCCAGGGGATGCAGTGACCAAGGCTGTACAGGTGCTATCTGGTGTTGCTGTGCGAGGACAGTCACTGCTGGAGGGATCAGCCCTCCAAGGGTTACCAGTGCCAAACGTAAACTACCCTGTCCCAAGTCCAGATGCCTACCTTCAGACTACCTTCAGAGTCCTCTGTTTGTCCCTGGAACCCTGGCTATGTGCTGAGATCCTGGGAGCTCAGGTTGGGGGCAGATGGAACCAGATCCAGGCTGAACAAAAAGAAGAGCCAGGAGCTGTGCTTGGGGAGGACAGAAAGGGGGGCATTGGAGCTGGGGATTTGTAGGATGAGTAGGAGTTCACAGGCTCTGCTTTCAAAACACCAAGCCAGTGACATAAGGAATAAGCCAGAAAATAAGCCAGATGAGAAGAAATTTGCTAGGCTGACAAGGGGGGAGGGTAGCATTTTGGGGTCAGATCCAGAAACTCATGTTTCAGAGAATTAGAATTCTCCCTGGAACAGGACCCACTTCTGGTGGTGTATGGCGGGGGTGGGGAGGGTAGAAGCCAGGAGAGGAGGAGGAGGAGGTGACTGCCCTAGTACAGGGGGGTGATGAGATGATACAGACCAGGGCGGTGACAGGAGAAGGGGCAAAGTGGGCAGATTCCAGGTATATTTTGGCCCCACTGTGCCCATTTAGGCTTACTAAGCACCTATTGTCATTGCCTACAGCCCTGGGGTCCTTGAACCCCACCCTTCTAGAACCCTGCTCTTTTTGGTGGTGGTAGTTGCCTTGGTCCAGGGGGTCATCCCAAACCCCAAGGCTTGCCAGTTGTACCCATCCAGCAATGGAAGCTCTGTCGTGTACCAGCCACCTGCCGAGTTCCCCCGCTACCTCCCAGCCGATACTGTCTACCTGTCTGTGGAGTTCTTCAACCTCACTCAGCTGCCAGACACTACCCTTCAGGGTGCCTCCAACCTCCGGGAGCTGCATCTCTCCAACAACCGGCTGGAGAACCTCTCAGCTGAGTTCCTGTTCCCCGTGCCCCGGCTGACAGTGCTGGATCTGACCCACAATGCCCTGACCCGGCTGCCCCCCGGCCTCTTCCGGGCCTCAGCCGTCCTTGCCACCCTGGCGCTAAAGGAGAACCAGCTGGAAGTCCTGGAGGCCTCGTGGCTGCAAGGACTGAGGGACCTGTGGCATCTGGATCTTTCGGGAAACCGCCTCCGGACGCTGCCCCCAGGGCTGCTGGCCAACTTCACGGCCCTGCACATACTTGACCTTGGAAACAACCAGCTGGAGACCTTGCCCTCTGATCTTCTCACGGGCCCCCTGCGGTTGAACCGGCTGCATTTGGAGGGTAACAGGCTGCGGACACTGGGAGACCATCTGCTTCGGCCCCAGCCAGGCCTGTGCTACCTCTTCCTGCAAAACAACAAGCTGGTGTCCGTGGCCACCGGGGCCTTCCGAGGTCTTCAGCAGCTGGAGATGTTGGACCTGTCCAACAATGGGCTGGCCAGCGTGCCCGCGGGGCTCTGGGCATCCCTGGGGCGGCCCACCCAGGACATGAAGGTTGGCTTCGATATTTCCGGGAACCCCTGGATGTGCACCCCGGAACTGGAAGACCTCTATCACTGGCTGGTGGCCAACAAAGACAGAATGTTCTCCCTGAATGACACCCGTTGTGCTGGGCCTGAAGCTTTGAGGGGTCAGACCCTCCTGGCAGTGGCTGAGTCCCAGTGAAGCCCAGGACAGGGGTCAGGGGACAAGGGGTAAGGAGGATAAGGCCTGGCAGAACACAGAACCCCACTTAGCAAATAATCCTACCTTTTAAGTGCGATGCTCTAAATCCCTCCATAGTTGCACCCCCAACTTGAGTTCCCAAACCTGTTTAGCCATGTGCCCCCCAAAAACGTCTCCCTGTCTTTTCTCAAGCTGCGCCTTCTCCCTAGAATGCCAGCCCCCTCCACCCCCCATTTTCCTGGGTCTCAGCTTTTCCTGATCCCCTGGCCCCTTCCCCTGGCCCAGCCCTGGCCACACTGGGGGAGATATCTTTGTCTAACTCTGTCTTCCTCAGATTAGGGGCTCCCTGAGGCCCCCACTTACCCAGCATTACTCAGGCCTGATGGATTTCATAAATAATTGTGGAAGTGAATTGAACAAATTGGTATTCATTCTGTTCCTTGCATCTCCAAGCTGACTTCTTAGGCCTCCGAAACCAAGGAGAAGGAAGCAGGTGGGGTAACCTGGGGCCAGGAGTGTAGAAAGGGGACCCTGAAATCAGTGGCAATTGGGGTCTGATGTCCCTGGCTCCTCCTCCCCACCCCCACCCCCTTACCCCATCCTAGGGCTTAACTGGAAAATAAAACTCTGACCTGGGTGTCGTGTTACCCATGGATTTCTGCCAGAGTTTGTGTCCTGGGGAAGGTTTAAATAAACCAGATTGCTTCAGGTCTCCAAACAATTTAGCAAGCCTGAGCATGATAATCCAAGGGGTGTCTTCCCCAGGCAAGCGTGCCGGGATGGGTAGGGGCCCAGGAGGCTGCGTTCTCACAACTCAGGTCCCAGGGTGCCTGCTGACTCAGCGTTCGTTGGGCATGATGGGGGCCAGGGACATATTTGGCAGAGCCTGGAATGTCGGGACATCAGATGGCAAAAGGGTGGTACTCAGGTTGGTGTCTATTCCAGGACATGGGGGCGGGAGCCTGATCCAGCCGGATGTAAATCAGATACCTCCCTCGCTGTGGGACCTGGCGCGAGCGGTTTAAGCTTTTGGAGCCTCAGTTTGCCAATCTATAAAATGGGGATCCCATGGGCCAGCCTGGCTCTTGGCAAATGAAAACATAAAATGGGACTTTCCCAAGGTCAGTCGGGTAGGCGGCGGGGGCAGTCATCGCCCTCCACTGTCTCCGCGGCCACAGCAGGTCAGGGAGCAGGTGGCCAAACCAGCATCGGGGGATCCAGCGTCCCCGGGATGCCATGGCAACTGCAGAGCGCCGCGCCCAATGCGAGCGCGCGAGGGGAGCCTGGAGCCCCGCCCCGGGACACACCCCCATATGGTCAGTCCTCATTGGCTGGCCCCGAGGAGGCCCCGCCCCCGAGCTGCTATAAGGCGGGCGAGGGTAGCAGGGGGCGAAGTCTTGAGCGGGAGTCTGGGGTCCGCGCAGGCACCGGGCGGGGTGGACTGAGGCTGCGCGCCCGGGTGAGTGCCGCGCGGACGGCGCCCAGGAGCGTCCCGGGCTCAGGGGGCCCTAGGTCAGTGGGCGAGGGTCTGGTGGCGCGGCCTGATGGGGGAGGGGAGGGGAGACGGGTGGCCCGAGCAGGTGGCTGAGACCCTTGACCCAGTTGGCCGAGGCTCAGGACCCAGTGAGGCGGGGACCCGGGCTCAGAGGGCTCCGAGTGGGGGCAGGGGAAAGGACCTCAGGCGGGGAGTGCGAAGCCTGAGGTCGTGCTCCGGGCCGCTCTGACCTGTCCAGCTGAGTGACCTTGGGCCTGGCATGGACCCTCCGTGTGTGCCTCCATTTCCCTGTTTATTGGGATTCTGCAGCTACCGCCTCGCCCCCTGCAGGGACTGCTTGTGCAGTTCTGTCCCACGGCAGGGGCGGCAGGGACCTCCCAGGTTTTACAGAAGAGGACACAGCCCAGAGAGGTGAAGGCGCTTGCCCGAAGTCACACAGCAGGTAACAACAAGATTCGAACCCAGATCTTTCTAGCTGCAAGTCTGGTGCTTTGAACGACTTGGGTGCCTCACCTTGCTGGAGGCTCTTTATTATGCGCGTACTGCATGCTGAACCCTGTGAGAGCATTTTCTGCCCCCTACCAACGTCTGAAGGAGGTATCATCACAGCCTCATTTTGCAGAATCAAGCGGGAGTGATTCTTGTCTCAAGCCACAGAGGTCATCTGGACGGGACCCAAGGCCTGGGGGGGTGTGGGGGACAAGGAGGGCTGGCATGTGGGGATCCCCGTGCCCCCCACTCTGTCCTGCTCCCCTTCCCCAGAGTGACCCTGTTTGCAGCAGGCATGTCCAAAGACGAGGCAGCTCAGGCCCCCGAGCCCAACCTACTGGAGTCAGAGGAGGAGGTAAGAGGCTGTCCCCTACCATGGAGTCAAGGCAACCGAAGGGGTGGGGGGACTATTTCGGGCAGGGTACCCCCTCCCAGCCCCACCCTTGCTGATCGCACCTGATACCGAGGGCATTTTGGACCATGGAGCGGGCTGGTACTTCCAGCCCATTTCCCAGAGGGGGCACAGTGAGGCCTGGGGAGGAGGAGTGCATCTCTCCAAGGACACCCAGCCGGGCTTACCTGGCCTCTGTCCACCTCTCTCCCTCTCCCTTCTCTGGGACCCTGCTGTATCTCTTTTCTCTGCGTCCACCTTTAACAAACAACAACAATAATTGTAGCTCTCTCAGCACCATTTCAAGCGTTTCACACACACTGGCTCCTTCACGCCTGAGCACCCTAGAACCCCACTTGACAGATGGGAAAACTGAGGCACTGAGCCGCTAACGTCACTTGCCCAAACTCACCAGGCTCAGAAGGGACTGAGGCAGAACCGAACTCTGACATCTCCTGCCTCAGACAGACCCGACGAGGCTCGGTTTATGCCTGGGGGCAGGGGACCCCTCCCATCTCGCTCCAATGCCTGTTCACAGTTAGGGGCTCAGTGCAAACTTCCCCCCCCCCCGGACTCTCTGTCTGTCTGACCCTCTCCCATCCACACCCTGGCTCGCACAGGGAGGGTGGACGGAGGGGTGGCTGAGCCCCCCCGCCGCCCCTTCCCCCCCCAGAGCTGCTCTGAGGCCACCCCCTCCCCGCAGAATGTGGTGCAGCGGGTGGTGGCGCTGCCGGTGGTCAAGACCACGTGCAGGGCGGTGCTGGACGCTTACAGCTCGGCCAAGGTTAGGCACCCGCTGCTGGGCTCCGCCTGCCGCCTGGCGGAGAAATGCGTCTGCGGCCTGACCACCTGCGCCCTGGACCACGCCCGGCCGCTGCTCGACCACCTGCAGCCGCAGCGTGAGTTCCGCCCCGGCTCGCCCCGCCCCCCGACGGCGGTAGGATATGGCCGCCGTCAGTCATCCCCCTTTGGCGGGTGGGGGGCGGGGCTCTCCTCGGGTGGGCCACTTCTTACCTGTTCAGGTGGGGCTGTCCTCCGTCTGTCCCCCTTCAGTCTGTCCCCCTGTCCTCCTCCCTCATCCATTGGCTTAACATCCCTGGGATTCATCTGTCTGGCCAGCTGCCTGCCTGAGCCCCAGATCTCCCTGGACCCCTGTGCTCAGCTTGGGGGTCCAATCAGGAGGAGGTGAGAGGTTGGGGGGGGGCGTCTGAACCAGGAGGGGCCACCTGGAGTTGCCAGCCCGGGGCCTCTCCCTCCTCTTTCTCGGCTGGCTGCTGGCTTTGACCTTGGGGCCTGCTGGCTGGGGCCACTGAGCTGGGCCGGGCGAGGGGTGACCTTGATATCGGGAAGGGCTGGGTGCTATGCAGGGCTGAGGCAGGGGGTCAGGGCCAGGGAGCCCCCAGTTCCTCCCAGGGAATCAGCCACTTGCTGGGAGGCCCTCAGTTCCAAGTACCCTCCCCATCTCCCTTGCCCAGAGTCTGAGAACCCCAAGTGTCCATCCCACCCTCTGTGTGACTTTGCTAGAGTCACACACATGGAAGTTCCTCCAAGACCACTTGCCCCACAAGTGTGGCCTTTGGCTCCCTGCTCCTGGGTCCCCCTCCTTTCTGTCCCTCCTGTTATGTCTCCATCTGTGTGCCTCAGTCTCTCTCCTCCCTCAGTGTCCCTGTATCTCTCTGTTTCATCTTCTTGTCCCTCTCTGTCTGTCTGTCTGTCTCCTTCACTCCCTTTCCATCTCTCTGTGTCTCTCCGTTTCCCTCCCTCCCTCTATATCTCTCTGTGTGTCCCTCTTTCCCTCTCTGTCTCCGTCCCTCCTTCCCTCCTTCCCTGCCCCTCTGTGTCTCTGCCTCCCTCTGCCTCTCCCCATCCCCGTTCCCTGCCTGCCTCTTTTCAGTGGCCACCGTGAACCATCTGGCCTGCAGGGGCCTGGACAAGCTGGAGGAGAATCTGCCCTTTCTCCAACAACCTTCCGAAACGGTACCCAGGGCAAGCAGACCGAGGGGTCCGCTAGGGGGTGGGTTGCAGCAGAAGTGGGTGGGACAATGGTGTCTCCTCCAGGCTTGGCCTGGACTTCTGGGCCAGCCAGACCCTGGGGCAGTCAAGCTTTGCTCACTTGAGGAAAAGAGGGAGGTGGAGAGAAGCTGCTCACTAAAATAATCAGCATCAGTA
This sequence comes from Myrmecophaga tridactyla, assembly GCA_004026745.1. Lineage (NCBI taxonomy): Eukaryota > Metazoa > Chordata > Mammalia > Pilosa > Myrmecophagidae > Myrmecophaga > Myrmecophaga tridactyla. The sequence continues at coordinate 14,544 of PVIY010036055.1, forward strand.
TTTATGGAGCGTGAAAGAGGTGCTGGGAGGGGCTGCGGGAGGGACTTTCATTATCCCTTGTTTTGTAGAGGGGAAGCTGAGGCACAGCTCTGGGAAGGGGGCTGGGGCTGGAGCTGGAACCCTGAGGTGCCTGGAATGGGGGACCCTCCCGCCAGGTGGTGACCTCAGCGAAGGACACAGTGACCAGCGGCGTGACGGGGGTTGTGGACCTGGCGCGGCGGGGCCGGCGCTGGAGTGTGGAGCTAACACGGTCCGTGAGTCATGCCGTGGACGTTGTCCTGGGCAAGTCGGAGGAGCTGGTGGACCACTTCCTGCCCATGACGGAGGAGGAGCTCAGTGAGGCCCGCGTCCCCCTCCCTGGCCCCTGAATCCTCCTGCTCCAGTGGCTGCCCCCGAGTTAGGGATCAGAGAGGGTCCCGGACTTGCCTGAGACCACACAGCACATCAGCAGGAAACTTGGAGGGGCTCCGGCTCCACGTCTACACCTCTCTATCCTGCCTCCCACCTGAAATCAGACTGCCCAGGCCCCAAACACTGGATAAAAGCTCGAATGATGAGGTCTCAAAGTGGGGGTCCTCCAAAATGGGTTATCTTGTCCCAGGCAACGTCTTCAGAATTATTAAATGCGTTCCCTGCATTTAACAGCTTTTGCATTGCAAAGCCCGACGTCTAGCTCCTAACTTGAAAAACTAGACTCTTGGGCCGAAGAGCATCCGCCCCTTTAGATGCGTCCCAGGACCTCACCGATCCCCAGTGCTCCGTATCTCGTCTGTGTGACTTAAGTGCTCTTTGCCTCAGTTTCCCTTATCTGTAAAATGCAATTTCTAACAGTGTAGGGCTTTGGGAAAATTAAATGAGCCAATATCAGTAGAATGAAATATACATTTGGGAGCCTGGGGGCTGATCTACCTGGAAGGTGGCTGAGCAGATGTGGAGGGGGGACAGGTGGCAACGTTGACCCCCTTCCCCTGCCTCCCAGTGGCACTGGCGGCTGAGGCTGAGGGTCCAGAAGTGGCCTCTGTGGAGGACCAGAGGAAGCAACAGGGCTACTTTGTGCGCCTGGGCTCTCTGTCTGCCCGGCTCCGCCACCTGGCATATGAGCACTCTCTGGGGAAACTGAGGCAGAACAAACACCGCGCCCAGGACACGCTGACTCAGCTGCAGGAGACGCTGGAGTTGGTGAGAGCCCTGTGATACAATCCGATAAGCATGGATTGGGCACCAGCTGAATACATGGTCCTGTGCTGGGACCCAAACCTAGCTCCCCTCCCAATTTCAGCCAACGGACGCCCCATCCTGGATGCTTAGGCCTAAATGTAGGACTGGTCTTGACTGCCCTCCTACCTCTAACATATCAGCCAATACTGTCAGCTCCATCTCCAAATTCGATCCCAGACCACCTACTTCGTCCCTCTCCTTGGTCTCCCCTGGTCCAGCCTCATTGCCGACCACCAGTGAGTTCCCTCCACCCTGGTCCCTGGCTCTGCCTCGCCCCCCAAGTCTGTCTTCCCCGCAGCAGCCAGAGGCACCGGTAAGCACCTGAGCCAGGTCCTGTTCCTCCCCTGCCCACAGCCCTCCATGGCTCCTATGTCCTCCCCGCGGCCCCCCAGACCCTGCACGCCCTGCCCCGTCCCCTCCTTGCCCTCCCCTCCTGCCCCCTCTCCCCCTCGCTCTCTCTGCTCCAGCCACACAGGCCTCCTCGCCGCTCTCCCAGCGCACCAGGTCCAGGCCAGCCTCAGGGCCTTTGCACATACTGTGCCTGCAACCTGGAGCCTTTTCTTTTCCTTCTGAGCACTTCTCACCCTCCAGACTGATAGCTCCACGAGGCACCTTCCCTCCTCAGTCATTCAGTGAGCACATATTGAGCACCAACTGTATCCTGTTCCCCACTGTATCCCCAATACCTGCTAGAGTGCCTGCTGCACGTGGGCTCACAAAGCTTACTCAGCCTGTCAATTGCCTGCTCAGCGGGTGCCCAGAGCTGGGCTGCTTCCTTTATGTAAGATGTTGCAATAGATGCTTACACCAGTCCATTCTTGCATCAATAGATGTTTGCCCCAGTAGGTGCTTGCACCAATGCTGTTTGCTAATGACCATCTTTTACAATGCAGAAATTGAGTTCTAACTCATTTATCTTGATGGGATGTACTCTGGGAGCCAGGCCCTGAGTAGGGAGATCAGGGTCATGATGGGGGAGGGGGAAAACAGGGGGCTCAGAGGTGAGATCTGCCCAGCCAGGAAGGGAAGAGGGAAGGCTTCCTGGAGGAGGTGGCTTTCAGACTGAGGCTTGGATGGAATGAACCTGGCAGGCGGTGGGGTGGAGGAAGAGTGCACATGGTGGAGGGTCTGGTGTGGGCAAAGGCCCAGCAGTGAGACTGAGCTTTAGGGGAAATGCAGGTTTCTGGGTCTGGCCTGGGGCAGAGGAGAGCAAAGGGAGAATTGGCAGGTTGACCAAGACTGGTCCTGCAAGCCTGGAAGGGTGCATACGGTGGTGGCCACTAAATGCTTTTTGAGGCTTAATCCAGGAGACTGAGATTGATCTTCTCGCTCCTTCCCTGCCCTCCCCGGCCCTGACCTTCTGCCGCATAGATCGGCCACATGCAGTGCGGGGTGGATCCCCCCACCCCAGCCCGCCCCGGGAAGGCCCACCAGCTGTGGGAGGACTGGAGCCAGCGCCCCCCAGAGAACGGCCGCCGCCGGAGCCAGGTGAGATGGCCGCTGCCGCCAGGCCCACCCGCTGAGGGTCCATGGGGGAAACCAAGGCAGAGCGATGGTCTCACAGTTTGTGTATGGGTGAAACTGAGGCAGGGCGACAGTCTCATTGTAGGTCCATGGGGAAAATCGAGGCAGAGCGACAGTCCAATTGTGGGTCCATAGGGGAAACTGAGGCAGGGCAACAGTGTGTTATGGGTCCATGGGGGAAAACCGAAGCAGAGTGACAGTCCCATTGTGGGTCCATGGGGGAGACTGAGGCAGGACAACAGTCCCATCATGGGTCTGTGGGGAAGACTGAGGCAGGACAACAGTCTCATTGTAGTTCCATGGGGGAAACTGAGGCAGAGCGATTGTCCCATTGTGGGTCCATGGGGGAAACTGAGGCAGAGCGATAGTCCCATTGTGGGTCCATGGGGAAAATCAAGGCAGAGCGACAGTCCCATTGTGGGTCCATGGGGGAAACTGAGGCAGGGCAACAGTCCATTGTGGGATCCATGGGGGAAACTGAGGCATGGCGACAGTCCTGCTGGGTGTCCATCGGGGAAACCGAGGCCACCTACCACCTTCCCCACCCCCCGCAGGCTGAGCTGGAGACCCTGGCTCTGTCCCGCAGTCTGACGCGGGACCTGCGTGGCTCAGTGGACATCCTGGAAGCCAGCGTGCGGGGCCTGCCGTCCGGCGCCCAGGAGAAGGTGGCCGAGGTGCGGCGCAGCGTGGACGCCCTGCAGGCCGCCTTTGCCGACGCCCGCTGCTTCGGGGACGTGCCGGCCGCGGCGCTGGCTGAGGGCCGGGGCCGCGTGGCCCGAGCCCACGCCTGCGTGGACGAGCTGCTGGAGCTGGTGGTGCAGGCCGTGCCGCTGCCCTGGCTGGTCGGGCCCTTCGCGCCCATCCTGGTGGAGCGGCCCATGCCCCTGTCCGAACTGGCGGCCCAGGTCGACGAGATTGTCGGGAGTCCCGACCCCCGCTGGGCGCACATGGACTGGCCAGCCCAGCAGCGAGCCTGGCAGGCCCAGCACGGGGAGGGGATGGACCTCCCGGAGGATGTGCCCGAGGAAGAGCCCGAGCCCCCCAGCAGCCCGGTCAAGCACACGCTGATGCCTGAGCTCGATTTCTGATCCAGCGCGTGCTGATGGGGTAAACCGAGGCAGCAATGGCCGCCTCCCCATCCGAGATCCCTGCTGCCCTCTTGTGGCCACACGTGGGCACTGACGGCGGGTACCTTGGCGCCGGGCTGGGGTGAGGGGGACAGAGATCAGAACCCTGACCCACCTTCCTTGGTGTCTTTTCCTCAAACTTAGGGGGTCATCGAGGCCCAGAGAGAGAGGCAGGGGACTCGAACCCAACTCCAGTCCAATTTAGCTCCTGCCCGAGGAAATGGTCAAAACTCCCTTCCTGGGGAAATGTGTGCTTTCCCACCTTTTGGGTGCTGAGCTCCCTGGCGTCCAGGGAGAAAAGCGCAAAAAGCGAGAGTCCCCTTCTCCCCCCAGCCCCAGAGATGCCTGGCGGGACCCCTGCGAGGCCCGCTTGTTTTGGGGTTTGGCCTTCAGAATAAAGGTGCTTCATATCACCCCAAGGCCCGTGGCTTCTGTGTGCCTGTCTGGGTTGGGGAGGGGAGGGCAAGGGCCGTGGGCGGGTCTCATGAGGACCCTCCCGTCCTCTGACCACATTCTTGACTGCCCCTCAGACTCCCCAGGGGCAGGGCAGGAAGTTGGGAAACCACAGTTTGGGGTTGGGGAGGCAGTGCGGGAAAGTGGTGAGGTCAGGATGGCCCCTGGCTTCCCTGGGCCCCAGCCCAGAGGGCAGCTCCTGACTGCACTGGCCAGATTTCCCTTGCTGTACCTGCTCAAGAACCTCTGTAACTCCCTGTTGCCCTGAGACCCAGCGCCCAAGCTCTTTCCAGTCCCCTGCATGGACCCAGCTCTGTTCCCATGAGCTCTGCATCTCCCCCCACCTTGGGACCTATGCTCGGGCCGGGCTTGCTGCCCGGGATGCCCTTCCCCTCTCCCACCCATCTCATAATCACATCTCCCCCATTCTCAAGCCCCAGCCCCAACGCCCTCTCTTCCAGGAAGCCTTCTGTGACTCCATCCTGCCATGATAACTGCCTCCTTCCATCCTCTGTAGACCACCTTGGCGGGGCCCTGAGCCCTTTCTCTCTTGGGTTATAACCACAGGCGGCCTTTCCTTTTAGACTCTCACGACGTCTGGGCTGGGCCTGGTGAGAATGCCAGAATCCGGCATGGGGGCCGGGGCGGGGAGGGAAGGGCATTTTGGCACAGGGACCCGTTGGGGCAAAGGTAAATCGGTTTTGCTGGAACAGAGGTGAACGGATGGGAATGGGTTGGGGTGGATTTGGGGATGAGCGGTGACAATGTCAATTACAATGACAATTAGTGGGAGAGGCGCTCCCCTCTCTGCACCCCCGTTTTCTGCTCTGCAGGATGGGGGTGGGTGCAAGTCTTGAGGCCCAATCTGAGTAAGGGCTCGTCACCCGCGGAAGCTGATATCCACTTTGATTTGTTCACCCATTCGTTTGTTCACTCGACAAATATTTATTGAGCACCTGCTGTATACCAGCCCCAGGGACACAGCAGTGCACAGAGCAAAGATCCTGCCCTCTGGAAGTTTGCAAGGTAGTAGGGGAGACAGACAATAAACAAGAAAAATATATCAATTACAATATTTTCAAAGATGATGAAATTGAAAGGGAAGGGGGCTGGGCATGGTATGGGGTCTGAGGTGGGGTGAATAATTTTAAATAGGACGGTCCTCTCTAAAGAAGTAACATTTGGGCAAAGTCCTCAAAGGATGTGAGGGATCTGGGAAAAGTGTTCCAGGCAGGAGTGGAAGGAAGAGCCTGTGCAAAGGCCCTGAGGCAGGGCCAAGCTGGGAGAACTAGAGGAGCAGCGAGGAGGCCCATGTGGCTGGAACAGAGGGGGCGAGGGGGAAAGCGGGAGGAGGGGAGGGCAGGGAGGGGCAGGGCAGGGTGTGCAGGGCCTGCGGGGCTGCAGAGAGGACTTGGGCTTTTCCCCCTGAAGGGGATGGGAGCCATAGAGGGCTGTGGGCAGAGGAGAGCCCTGACTCAGTGTTTATGATCACTTATTTTTTTCTGCTGGCTTTTTACCCCTGTATTGGGCTGTGGCCTTCCCTATGGGATAGAGAGGGGCTGTCCAGAGCTTTTCCTACCACCCTTTGGGAAGAATTGGCTGGGAGGTGAGTGGATGGAAGACAACCCCCCTTTCTGCTGTCACGACTGTTTGGCAAACATAGTGATGGCTCCAAGGAGATGGCCCAGGGGTCACCAGGCCCGGCGGCTGGACCCTCCTTCTTCCCAGCTCGGCATCCAGAGGCACCGATTGGGGCTGCCTGGAACTCCACCCTCACCCAGTGGCTGGGATCCCATTTCTAGGGGCAGACTTAAGGGGAAACTGAGTCCAGGGGAGGGTGTGGTGGTTAATTCCTTGCTGGCAGGCAGGTCCCAAGTTTGGCTTCGAATCCAGTCTCTGCCACTTCCTGGCTAAATGGTCTCAGGCATGGGATGCCACCTCAAGGAAACCTCCCGGGCTGGACCCACACCCACTAGGCCTGGTCCCACTCCTGGGGTGCTCCCAGCTCTCTCGATGCTCCGTCTTGGCCCTTTCTCAGGGGAAGTTCTTTCTGGAGAATGACATGGCCCCTCCGTGCTGGGGACTGCCCCTGCTTCTTCTCAGGGGCCCCATTTCTGCCCCGACAATGCTAAGCTAACAATAGCTGAGTGCCAGCTGGGTACTAGGCCCTGTGACTAAACAGCTCATATGGTGACCTTATTTCCCACCCACCCAATCCATTTAGCAAGCATGCATTAAGCACCAACTGTATGGGGCCACAGCACCCAACAGAACAGACCTGGAGGAGGAGAGGGAGGGAGTCAGGGGGAATAGCTTGGGGAAGACCGCTGCAGGCAGAGAGTGGCATGTGCAAAGGCCCTGAGGTGGGTGCCGCCGGGAGGCCTATGTGGCCTATGTGGCTGGAACATAGGAGATGAGGGGTCATTCGAGGAAGACGAGGACAGAGAGGTCCCACGCAGGAAACAGGACCCTGTGGGTAATGGCCATGAGTCTGGACAAGGAAACTGAGGCACGAAGATGGTAAATAATTGACCCCAGACGTCTCAGCCGACCTGGGGTTTGAACTGCACCCATGTCATGGATGGAAACCCAAGGCCCCTTGGGGGCACACGAGGGGGCAGCCCAGCTGGCTGTGAGTCATTAGGCCTGGTGGGGACAGGAGCTGTGGGCAGAGGACATGCCCAGGACTGACAGCAGGGGAAAGGTGCTGGGCCCTGGGCCCGGGCTGGGCCAGGCAGGCAGGCACGTGACTGCCCAGGGCCCCCCTCCCACACTCCTGGCCCGCTGGCTGCTTGCCTCTGCCGGCCAGGCCTGCACCCGCCCCAGGCCCTATAAGGCCTGGGAGCCCAGAGCAGAGCCAGCTGCCAGCTGAGCCGGCCCGTCGCTCCGAGGACCCTCACGCAATCCAGGTGGGGAGGGCCGCAGCTGCCCTGGGCATCCAGTTGTGGGGTGGGGGTTGGGAGGGGTCATGGGTGTGGAAAAGGGGAGGCACCCCCCCGCCGTTCATGTCCCTTCTCTGCCCCCTTCTAGCTGTCTCCACCATGTCTGCTCGAGATAAAGGGAGCCAGGATCCCCCCAAAGCCAAGGGCAAGGTAAAGGGAGGGGAGGGAGGAGTAGAACCCTGCCGGGACCTGGAGACACCCCACCCCGAACCTTGGGAGGTGGCTGCCATAGTCCTAAGGTCCAGAGAGGGCTTCCCCAGGGGAAGCTGTCCCAACCTGGGGGTGGGAGGTGATTGATGCTCACGCAGGTCCTTCCCCACTCTGTGACCTTGGGCCAGCCACAGGCCCTCTCTGTGCCTCAGTTTCCCTATGTGTGAAATGCCTGAGGATCTTTTCCCCTGCCCGTGGGAAGCAGCAGAATCTGCCCATCACCCAGAAGAAGAGACTGAGGTTCAGAGTGGCTCAGGTGCCTTCCAGAGGTCACCTGGGCAGCAAGGGGCTGAGGAGGGGTTAGAACCCAAGATTGCCCAATGCTTCCACCCCCCCTCCCCTGCCACTTCCTGGCCCTGTTCATACTGCCCCTGCGCCCCCCCTTCCCATGCAGACCCTCAGCAGCTTCCTGGGGTCCCTGCCCGGCTTCAGCTCGGCCCGGAACCTGATGGCCAATGCTCACAGCTCGGCAAGAGGGGCCCGGCCGGCTGTGGACCCTGCAGGTCCTCCTGCCCCTGAGGCCGCCCAGCCCCAGGCTCAGGGTGAGTGGACAGCCCAACAGCATGGCAGGGTCTCTGCGGGTGGGCTCGGGCACAGGAAGCCCCCCCTGGCAGGAGGCTTGTCTCAGTGGGCAATGATCGTTTAGCGTCAGATGAGAAAACCAAGGCATAACCATGGACAGGGGTGGGAACGAGCTGCCAGAGTGGTACAGCCAACGAGGGGCAGAGCAGGGTTGCGTGTGCATCAGGTGATGCGTGGTGGGTGCTTTGCAGGGTTGAGCCCAGGGAGTGGGATCCTCGGTTCCCAGGGGCACAAAGCCTGAGGTGGGGGAGGGGGGAGGCTCCCCAACCTCCTGTAGCTCAGCCAGGTGACCGGGGTGGCCCCGGGGACCTCAGGGGTGGGGCAGCTGCCCAAGCAGAGCCGAGCTCTGGGCCCCAAGCCCCAGGCAGCTGACTTCTGCTCTGCATAGCTTGCCTGACAGGCAGGTGCCAGCTGCAGCGGGGGCAGGGCGGGGGCTGCCCTGCCCCACCCCCAGCCATGTGCGTCCCTCAACTTCAGGGCGGGGAGAGTCTGGCCAGGTCTATCCCAAGGCTCTCTGGTGTCCCCGACTTCTCTCCCTGTGGCCAGAGATCTGAAGCGGGAAAGCGGGGCAGGGAGAGAGAGGACGCTTGGGGCTGTGGCACAGGTCACGGGGATGGGGGCCCAGCTCACCCAGTGGCCATGGCTGTCACCTCCTGGCTGTCCCTGGCGGGATGTCTGGGACATTCCTGGCTTCGCAGGCAGTGCCCATCGATTGCACAACGGGCGCAGGTGGCTGACCCCAACCCCCACGGCTGGTTCTTCCTGATTTGCCTGATTGGCCCCTTTCCCTACAGCAGCCCCCAACTCGGAGCAGCTGGCCCCAGGAATGGAGAAGCTGCTGCAGCCTTCGGAAAAGGTGAGAGGGTCTCACAAGAGTCCCATCTGATGGTCTCTGCCACCAGATGTAGCAGAAACCCTTGGGGTGTCCCTCTCCAGGATGTTTCGGGTCCTGCCAGCTGGGTTGCTAGCAGAGGCCAAGGAGAAGGCAGACACCCCCACGTGTCCTGTTATGGGCTTCCAGGCAGGAGCCTCCATTTCCACATATGTGAAATGGGTGCAGCTCCACCTTGCTCCCAAAGGACTCCAGATGGTCCCCGCAAGGCCCTTGGCGCTCTGCCTGGGGTGGTGCAGCCCAGGTGTGCAGCCCACAGTGGCACCGTGACCCTGCATTACAGTCAAAGGAAGCACAGAGAAGCCAAGCCACCTGTCAAAGGTCACACAGCAAGAATGCATTCGTGTTGGTATTTGTGCCTTTGCCTGTCAGGCACTGAATCACAACTTAACATGTCATCCACCTCAGCATTGGAGAAATAGGGACATGGCATTAACGCTGTCCATAAGGGCCAGCCAAGTGGAGCAGCTGCTCTTCCCTATACCTCACTCTGAAGTCTGCTATGGCCCCCTTTTACCCTTAGCTTTGGCCAGATCAGACCATCTCAGAGGCCAAAGAACCACTGGGCTTGCCCCTCCCTAGATTCTTCTGGCCCACATCAACTCTCCTCCTTCCCAGAAACAGAGGCCGCCCCTGACCCAGGCCAGTCAGCCACATGCCTCTCCCATTCCCCGTGAGAGATGACCCTGCCACTCCCCACCTCTTCCACTCACATTTATAGAGCACCTACTGTGCACTTGTTTTCATCCAAGCCATGATCCTTGAGTCAGATATTTTTATCACCTGTTGTCAGAGGAGGAAATTGGTAGGCTCAGAGAGGGCACGTGGCCTGCCTAAGGTCACACAGCAGGGAAGAGCTGGGATTCAAAGCCAGGCCCCTCTAGGTACAGGGCCCAGGAGGCCCACATGAGCCAAACCTGGGCCGAAGCCAGCTGAGGAGAATGTAATTGCAGGTCACTCAGCTCAGGACTGTGGTCAGTCAGGTCTGGGAGATTCTCTGGGTTGGGAGCTGTCCTGTGCTTTGAAGGTTTCTAGCCACACCCCTGGGCTCCATTCGTCAAAGGCTAACAGCCTTCATCAGCCGTGACGACCGAAGATGTCTCCCGATACTCACAAATGTCCCTTGTGGGAGGGGGCAGGGGCAGGGAGGGCAGCAGAAATGCCCCAAATTGAGAACCACTGAATTAAGACAGCAGCATCTTGGTTCAACCCGAGTAGTGGTATCAGCTCCTGGGCCATCGAATTCCTTCAGTTTGGTCAAACTAGAGAAAACATTCCTCAGGGATGAAGTGTGGCCAAGTTCCTATTACTTACACCTTATCCTTGCACTTCTCGAGCTATTGCTTTCCTAAACGTTGAGTCACTTTTTCTGCTTGGATCCACCTCCTTCCATAAGAAATTTTCTCTCCCCGTGGTAACTGGAAAGCCAGGCTCATTGGCCATGAGCAGAAACGAAGCTTACTGAACTCAAATGTAATTCAAAGACAGCCAGGTACTGTTCTCGGCTGCATTGAGCTTCAGACCTCGGCGTGGGTTCGACAGGTGTTAGAAACCTGTTAGCACCAAATGGGGGCTCCCTGGAGCCAGGGGGCCGGTGGTGAGTTACAAAGGAAAAGCTTGTTAAGGCTGTGTCCTGAAGAACTAGAGCTCGGACCGCAGCTTGATATAAACTCGTGTGGGATACAACCAGGGAGATGGGGTGGAGAAAGAAGCCACTCATTTTACGGGGACGTGGGGCCTCTGGGTGGCTGGAGGCCTTTGTCCCAGGCCTGCTGGGAAGCAGGAAGCGTGAGGTCTCGGGGGAGGGGGCATCACCCGGCTCTTCCCTTGATCACTGATGTGCTTTCCCATCAGGTGATGTCCGGAGCAAAGGACCAGCTGGGCTCTGAGTTGAGCAGAGCCAAGGAGGCAGCCTCCTCTGGAGTGGCCGATGTGGTAGACGGAGCGAAAGGACTGATGCAGGGAGGCCTGGGGGCAGCCCGGTCAGCACTTGCTGGAACCAAAGAGGCCGTGTCCAGTGGAGTCACTGGGGCCATGGGTGTGGCCAAAGAGGTGGTCCAGGGGAGTCTGGACACCTCAAAATCTGCCCTCAAAGACACCAAGGATGTGGTGTCCACTGGCGCCATGAGTGCAGTGAACGTAGCCAAAGGGACTGTCCAGACTGGATTGGACACAACAAAGACAGTCCTTACGGGCACCAAAGATGCAGTGGCCACTGGGGTCACTGGTGCAGTGAATGTGGCCAAAGGGGCTGTCCAGACTGGCCTGG
>PVIY010036056.1:0-25749 GCA_004026745.1 Myrmecophaga tridactyla
ACAACATCCACCCACCCCACTCCTCCCAACAGGTAAATAGGATCAGAGCTATCTCCTCTTTGCAAGGAATACACTGAGGCCCATAAGCCGAGAACCCTAGAGAGTATAAAGCTCCAACTCAATGAACCTCCCTTTTTCCTGCCTCACATTCCTGGAAGAGGGTCATGAAGGGGCACTTTTCCTTGGAAAAGTAGAGAGCTGTGGGAGGCCACTGATGTCTTTCCCTTGGCATCCTTCCTCTTTCATCTGTGCCCATCACTGAATTCTTGCATGCCAATTCAATGACTCTAGTGTGCCTGCAATAACTAAGCCACTTCTCTCAATTACTTCTCTTGTATTAGGAAGGAAGAAAAAGTTCAACCTAATCTGGGTTTAGGCAATGAAATCATTTTAGCAGGCCAAATGAATTTTTCATAATTAGGGTAAGTTACATATCCTATTTTGCCTGGCTGTATCAACATTATTCACTCTCAAAAGGACCCAGTTTGAAAGAATCATTTTACGACCAACCGACTAAAAACCATGAGATTAAATGTTGAATTCCACTCACAACCAGCAAACTTCTATAACATGTAAGTTAAACCTTGAGACCTCAGGAACACAGCTGCCCCATCTTGCATAAAGGTTATCACTTAAATGGGGTAGATATTATGGACATTAATAAGTTGTTTTTTAACTCTACACCTACAAAAATGAAAGCCCCTATCTTCTACAACTACTCTGTTTCCCAGATCTTATTGCACATTCGAATCTCCCGGTGAGCCTTTTAAAATCATGGGTGCCCCTGTCCCACTCAGGACCAATTAAATCAATACTTTCGGGTGTGGAATATGGAAAATAGAAAGTGATACTTGTTACCCTAAGTGTTTATACCCAAAAAGATAAAAAAGGACTTAGATTCAGACTACGGTATGAATTATATAAGAAATAAAGATATAGATACAGATATAGGTATAGATATATATTCCAAAATATATAGATAGATAATATAGATGATAGAGATGACAGAGAGAGTTGGAGATCAAGAGATAGACACGGATCCCAATGCAGTATATGGGAAGTATCTAAAAAATTCCCCTCGTTTTATATCTCTCTCTCAGTCAGCTATGTCTATATCTCTCTATCTCTCTCTCTATCTACCTTTCTCTCTCTTTCTCTCTCTATCTAACAAGAAACTGAGACTTCTCTCAGGCCCATCTCTCTCCCTCAGCCATCCCTATACCTGGGCTGTAGGAAGCCAAGACTTTTCAAAGGGCTTGCCTGGTCCCTGTCTGTCCATATCCTGAGCTCTATGGAATGGTCCCTCTGCCAAGGGGCTCCCTGAACTCTTGAGATTTTCTACCAAGGCCAGAGCACTGGGCATTTCTCAGAAGTTCTCTGCATCCAAATCCATCTACAGCCCCTCTGGATTTCTTTTTCATTCCTTTGTCAGTCTCTTATCTCCTCCTGGGTGGTAATTCTGTTACATTATTGCACAACCTTTGTTTTCCTGTGGTCTTTGATGGAAACTTTAGACCCCAAAGTCCAGACCTCACCTTCATGGAAATGAATCAATCATTCTCTTATAAACTGCTTGTCCTTCATAATAAAAATCCTGGGTTTCAAGACCATTCTCTTCTGGGCTTTTTTTTTTTTAAATTTGCATATGGGCAGGAGGCACCAGGGATCGAACTCCACACCTCCAGCACAGCAGGTTGGAGCTCTGCCTGCTGAGCCACGGCAGCTGCCCTCTTTTGGGCTTTTTAAAAGGTAATTTACACTCCAAGCGAAGCAGTGACCTCTGAGTCCTCAGCTTAATCAGTCCACAGGTGCATGTCGTGGCTGCTGGGTGGACAACTATGAGGCAACAAGGAACTACCAAGGATTATCAGGAATAATTATAGTAGCTGTGCATAAGTATTCATGGTCTTGGAAAATGAACAAATGCCTAATCAACCATTACTAATAGTCACTGTTGGGGTGAGTGGTGTCAGTAGTAATTGCTAAATCAGGAGTGTGTTGTGAGGAGGGAGGGGGAGAATTACAAAAGATGGGATTCGTTGACCAACTAGCATTTATTGAGTGAAGAATCTAGCACTGAGCACTAGATACACTGATCATAATCAACAGTCATAGATCCTAGCTTCCAGATATTGACAACCTACTAGGGAAATGGACCCATAAAATATTTGAAGAGCACTGCAAAGCAGAAGCAGCATGTGGACAAGCCCAGTGTAATAATGGCATGGTATATTAGGCACAAGGGCAGACATAAGATACAAAGGAGAGAAGAAGACTGGGGTGGGGCAATGTTTGCCGAGGAGACTGAGGCATTTTGAGTTGGTTCATGGAAGTCATAATGGACCTATAGAATGGAATAGAAAGATACTGGTGGCTACTTTTTCTATCTTCTGAAACTCTTATGAGTTTATCTTGACTTACTGAGCTGTGCTTTTGTTAAAAAAAAATAGGCATCTGTTTCATTGAATGGCTACTGGGTTTGGTCTCCAATTCCGCTACTTGCCTCTCTGTAACTTTGAGTCTACTGCAACCTTTTGCTTATTGCATCTATGGGGTGTGTGTATGTGTGTTGGGGAGTCACATTGGGAGTGGGATTATTCAGAACTGTTGGAGAAAGGGGTTGAGTGTGAAAATGAGAATCATATCCCTTCTTGTCATGTTTTTTGAAGAGAAAATATCTTTCATTTATTTTACTTATTTCAGAATCTGCTTTCTGAGAAAGGAGAGGAGAAATGCTCCATTGTGTAGAGAAAGACAGGGAGTCACAGAGAGGTTAGGTGCTCGGCTGAGGGTCAAGCCGTGAGTCAACCCAGAACCTGAATCAGAGTTCAAAGTCATTAATCTAATTCTCTGTGAAAAATCAGGCATGTTAAAAAAGAAAAAGTGTTTGAATTTTCCCAATCCCTGAGAGTATTTATAGAGTTGAGTATTATTAGACTGATTTTACGGTTATTTATCGCAATAAATGTTTATTTCCCTTTGAATTGCACTAAATCATAACATAATCTCTTTGCTGTAATTTTTCCACGGAAAGAAAATAACATTTCAGTTGATGCAATTTCAATGTGCTGGGAGCTGTCTCCTGTCCAGAACGGGTGCCTGGGGATGCAGGAGGCCAGGCCAAGGGTTCCTTTTTCCCGGTGCTGGTCACCACAGATTGAAATTGCTGAATTCTTTGCTGACAACCCTAAGTAGCTCACATTCTTTCCTTTAGTTTTTTTCCATGTAAATAATATTTAGTCCATCGAGGGTTCTTTTCTAAAGGGTCATTTCTAAATGTTTTACCCAAGTTTTACCCCTCTCCAACCCTCAATCTTAAATCTAATTTTGCAAACCCTTTTCCCTCTTCTCTGGTGCTTCACTATCATTTTTTCTGGGGAGAGAAGGAGACAGAGACATGGGCAAAGAGCCTTAAATACTGCATACCAAAGAGATGTGTTATCCCAAATCTTTACCAGGTGTCCAGGTATTGATGGACATAAGAGAAGGAAGGAGGCAAAAGATGTCACAGGCAGGAACTTTCATTGGTCTTCATTCAGCTACAGTGAGCATGGAGAAAGATAGGAAGAGAACTCTTTGTTCTTTCAAGGCACGGAAATTCAGGTACAGATGGAATGGTAAATTCAGGGGCCATTCCTTAGACCTAAGGGCTGGGCTCTTACCTGTGAAAAATAACAATGCATAATACTATTTCAAGCAGGGGAATAAAAACAACACTCAGGATTTAGTTCCTTCAGATTGGTGAACCAGTAGAAATAAAAATTAAATCCAAAGAAAATCCCTAATTGCCACAACTCCTGTCCAGGTTTCTCTCCAGGAATCTTTAGTAGGCTTATGCTGAATAGATGAAGAAGTGATTCCCCTCCTTAGATGCCTGTCATAGAGATCTGACCAGGTAAATGAGTGTAAATACCTAGCAACTTGATAACAGCTGTAATTCATTGAATGTCCCAAACAGTATGAGAAGTTTGGAAATCTGGTCAAAGTGTTGATATCTTTGTGAAATTAAGCATAACCTTAAACAAAATTATTTAACATAGAAGAATTTAGTGGCGGGAAATGGTAAAGGGATGTAGGGTGAGGCCTGGAGCCGGGAGGAGAAGGCTGAGAAAAAAGAAAGCAATTGTAAAGTTTGTTGTGAAATGTTGCCTGTGTACCATATGGTAAATCCAGATGGACTTCTTGGTGGAGGAAGGCTAGACAGATACTTCCAAGCGATCTTTCAAAATCATCAGGAGGATTCTTAAACAGCAAATGAAAGACTCTCAACCTGAGACTGGCTGAGGAAGGCTGCAGAAGTAAGAGGGAAATGGGGGTCATGTGCACACTAGGTGTGATCTGATGGGGAACTGTCACTTTTGTACGTGGCTGTCTCCATAATTAGATTGGATGGCTTTTAAGTACTGGGACTGTGCTTCATTCGCCTTTGTGTTCTACGCGTGGTCGGAGCTTGGTGTTTTTATTGAACAGATGAATGAGCAAAGGAAGGCATGAATGATGCCATTGATGGGGGTGCTTACTGTAAGGGTAACTGCTAGCACTTTGGCTGTGAGTTAGGGTACTTATTGTTTGTGACCTCTCATCTCTCTTTGCTCGACTCTACAGCTCATGGCAATATTTCAGAGCATCTTGTCGCCAAATAATGATGCTTGCCTTTGGTCTTTTAAAGGAAGACTGCTGTAACAGTTAAACTGACTTTAAATTTAGCAGCATTGGGCAATAATAGAATGTTCTAATCCTGTCTCCTCCTACGGAATGTGAATTGTGGTCAGGGTAATATGTTTTTGCCTCCTGTGATTTAGATCAAATTTCATAGGCCAGACAGGGCGTAGGGAGCCAGGCTGAGGGAGCCGCTCTCCCTGTAAACAGTGTCACACCTCCCTTGGACAGCCTGGGCACCATGTGTGCCCTGGCGTTAGACATGCCTCGCCAGGGCTTGTCTGTTCTCTCTGCCTCGCTTCTCTGCCCAGTGTTCATGTGGCATTTGGTGTCCTATTATTAGAACTGGGCAGTGCAATTTGGTGCAGGTGGGAGAGGTGCAGGCACTCGTACTTAGAGGAGGCTGCCTCAGAAAAACACATCCATGGCCTGGATTTGACTCCGAGTTTTAGGTCCTCCCTTTCCAAGAGAAAATTAGGTCACCAGTTCTCAAACTTCCATTAGGAAAGGCCTAGCAAGGCTAGGCTCTCTAGTGGGAAGCTCTAGCTCTGTAGACCAGGGAAGTTGTCAGGATGGCCTGTCTGCAGGGAGAAGACAGCAGGAAAACATGCCTTCCTTCACAGAACCCTAAGGAAATAATTACATGGCTGCCTGCTGGATTAACGCTGTTACCTTCCGGTCACCATACGGCTGCAGCATCTTTGCTATGAAATGTATGGGCTATTTCACCCATTGTGCTTCAGCCACTATCTGTTAGCATGCTCCTTGCCACAGAAGTCTAAATTGAATCAGGGAGTTAAAGGTTTCTACCTTTGGAGGTAAACATTGTGATTTTTTCTGCATTCCAGAGGGCTATAATTTTACCTCCCCTCTTATCTTGAGAATGCTAACATTTTTATGGTATGGTAACTGGCTGTTGGAATGCTGTTAGGAACTAAGAACTAGTATATATACCTTGAAAAGTGGGTTTCAGGAGGACAAAGAGGAGAATGAAAATGGGGGTGTAAGAGGGAGCAAAATTTAACTGAAGCCCATCAGTTCTACTCAAATGGGATCATGTAGCATGTGGAATAAGACTATACAGTCTGATAAAAACTCTGCGAACTGCCTCTCTGTTCTATCCACATACTGATCCATAATAATAAAAATGACAATCACAGAATTTAATCTACAAAAATATTAAGATCTTGTCAAAGCTTATTTCAAATTTATAAAGGAAAACAATGATCCCTTTCCAGCCCAGCTAAGTTCACTTGATGGTACATTAAGTAGTATCTAAGCATATTGAGTCTTAAACTGCCTGGCCAAAAGTTTTCTTCTTGCCTTTGTACCATTAACCAACATTTCCTGAGAAAGTTCCCCAGCATGGTCTGTCTGGGAGTGAGGGCCTTGACCCTTGCTTGTGACTGGGCCTTGTCTATCTCACGTACTTATATCCAAGCACCTAAAACAGTCTTTGGCTTGTAGGAAGTTTTCAATAAATACTTGTTGAATGGATGATGGGAGAGAGAAACAGAATGAATGGGCTCTCTGGGAGCGTCATCCACTCCTTGGCAAGTTATATTATGGAGTGGGTCAGATTTTCCCGCTATTTTTTTTCTCTTGGCCTTTATCTGGCCGAAATTCCTAGAAATTGCTGACGTCTTTATTATTATATGCAATAATATTTAAAAAAATGTATTCTACCTTTTGATTGATTGGCCAGTGATGGCTGATGAATCTGGGCAGTGGAGAAGTTAAATAAGTGGACTCTATATACTATCTTAAAAAGTAGGACTAGTATGTTAGTTTTCTCTTTTCTCTCGTGCCCACTGCTTGAACTTTTTAATCAAACTTATCTTCCTTTATTAATTACCTTTAGTTGGTAAGATTTCTTAGTAAGTATATATTCTTCAAGTTTTATTGATTTTAACTAACTGAGTGAGCATTGATCAATTATGGTCTCTCATAATTGATTATGAGTACAAATTTGTTACATCCCTTTATTTTTTCTTTGACTTTTTTCTCCTTACTGAATGTCGCCCTGCCCCAACCAGGTGTTTTGTTGTTGTTATTTTTAAATTCTGTGAGGGTTTTTCTTTATATCCTACTTTATAAAATTCTCTTTCATGTTAGAAACTATAATGGTTGACATTTTTATCTGCTAACAAATTTCTCCTCCACTATTCAACAAGAAAACTATAATTGATCAGAAATTGTCCCAAAATTAGAGCTATCACAACACAATTTTATTTATCCCAGAATAAAAAAAAACTTGGTTTATATTACAATCAAAATATTCTATATAAACAGTTATGCTGGTGAAAAAACAACATAGTGCTTTGCACAGGCCTTCATTAATTTAACATCACACGCAATAAATCAGGCCCCTAAATGTAAAGCTGTGTAGATGAGACACATCAATTACTTCTCCATCATTTAGTGTGATGAAATAAAAAGCCTTGCAGCCCAAACTGAATCTTATGTCCTTAATCAGTAAGAAAAACTATCAGAATAGTTCCATGGATAGGTGTGCCATTTATGGAAGCATTTCAGGGGTCTGTATGAGAGTCAGAAAAGATTCTGTATTGTAAGGAAATTGGTTTTAGTTTGGTTTAGGAGTGATGCTTGTAATCAATTCCAGGCACTCCAGAAACCTGAATCTATAGGGCTGACCAAATGCAATCCATAATCATACCATTTTCCCCAAAGTCATAGATATACACACTCCAAGAAAAAGGTCATCTTATTAGATTAATTTACAGGTAAGTCTGAGGTTCAGACAGCCAAGAGATATTTGAAATGATAAACAACTGTTATCTGAGCCCACTCTAATTCCATCATGGTTTGAAAAGTCATCATGGGATGCAGGTTTAAGGATATATTTGTATATGTATACTTTGCAAGGCTCCACTGGGAAAAAATAATAAAAAACCAGACCAGGACCAGTGAAATTAATCCACTGTCATCCAGTTGGCTGGCCCTACTTGCTACCCTGCTACAGAAGCCGAGTCCTTTCCTTCAACTCGCCTGCCGATGGGCTGGAGGCCCTGGGGATCGCTGACTCTGCCCTGACTCACTGACCCTGCAGAAGCCAAACTGGCTCATTGAGGCTCAGGACTTTGGCCTCTCTTCCCTCTTAGTAAAGACAAAAGGGCAGCAATGACTATGAAGAGTCAGATTAAAACACAAAGCTATAAACATCCTTTTAACAATGTCGTTAAAATAAACAGACATGTTAAAAGTTTCAGTATTTGAACTAAGCAATTTAAAGAAGGTGCGTGAGCAAAGGACGTTGCTTCCAAACAGAAGTTACAGAGCTCATTTTAATGAGACCTCAATGATATTTGGGAAATTTAATAGGAAACTTTATTCTAAATGGTTTCAATGAGCTGTTATGAGGTTTCTTGAAACTGGAAATCAATGACCAGGAAAATAAAATCTGCTCAATTCTTTGGACCTTAAGGGATTATTTTTCTAGCTACAGGAATAGAATTATTCAGAGTCATCTGTATTAGAATTTGGGTCATCTTTTGTCCTGCTGGGTCTTTTTTGTAAGGCATTCTGCTTACCACCAAGTAAGGGCCTGGCTAGCTTCTCTATAATGGACATTAAAAAGTTTTGGATTAGCAAGTGTTTAATATGTGTGAAGTATAAGGAATGAGTCTCTATTCTCTCAAGCTCTTATCAGGGAGGTAAGAATATACAGAAAGAATGGACTGAAGAAGCAGGTATGAATATTAGTGAGGGTCAGAGTAGACTTGGAAAGGGAGGCAGTAGGTGATTTTGCCTAAATCCAATTTCATGAATAATCAACTTTCCAAAGGACTATTTTACTCAGTTTATTTTTCTTTAAGTAATTTACTTATTGTCAGTTTTGTTTTGCCTTCCTAATTGCTGTGTAAAGAATGTTGCTTTTGTCTCTGCCCCAAATCCTGACTGTAGCTACATATTTAGGGATAGAAAGAGGGAGAAAATTCAAAAGAATAGGATGGCATTAATATGTATAAATTTTTGAAGGTGATCACTTTTTCTTAAAGTATTATTTTCTTCTTTAATTTATTCAGATTTTAGGAAGCATATATTCATAAGAATTTTCAGTTTAATAACCTAATTTCCAGAAATCATTGTCTCTGTTTAAAAGACATATAAAAATCTGAGTGAACCTTAGAGAATTGTCTTCCACCAGAGTAACCCGAATCCTTTTGAGCTCTGCAAGTTAATAAATCTCCCTTAAGCTTCTATACTGTGTTAAATCACCTCAAGCAATAATTCTAACTGTGCTGGTTTGAAACTGTTATGTACCCCAGAAAAACCATATACTTTTAATTCAGTCTTGTGGGGGCAGACCTCATGTTGGGTTGGACCTTTTGATTAGGTTGTTTCTCATGGAGATGTGACCCTGTCCATTCAAGTTGGATCTTAATCCATATACTGGAGTCCTTTAAGAGAGAAACATTTTGGAGAAAAGCAGAGAAGCTATGAAAGAAAATGCCCCAGCAGAAGCCAGAAGGACCTACAGGAGCTGAGAGATACATTTTTGAAACCAACTTAAGAGGGAAGGGCAAGCAGAGTTGCTGTGTGCCTTCCCATGTGACAGAGGAACCTGGATGCAATTGGCTTTTCTTCAGTGAAGGTATCTTCTTGTTGATGCCTTAATTTGGACATTTCTATGTGCGTTAGTTTGAAAGCTGTTGGAATGCAATATACCAGGACTAGAATGGCTTCTAAAAAGAGGAATTTAATATTTTACAAGTTCACAGTTCTAAGCCTATAAAAATGTCTAACTAAGGCATCCAGGGAAAGATACCTTAATTCAAGGAAGGCCAATGGATCAAGAACACCTCTGTTGCTGGATAGTCACATGGCTGGCATCTGCTGTTTTGCTCCTGGGCTCTGATGCCCTCAGCTTCTGTTCCTGTGGGGGTTCATCACTTTGCTTCTCCAGGATTGGTTTTCATCTCTTGGCTTCCTTTGGCTCTCTCCAGATTCAGGTTTGCTTAACATCACATGGCAACATCTGTTGGGCTCCAAGTGTATCCAAACATCCATGTCTCTGTTCCTACTGTCGGCTCTGAAGTTTCTGTTGGTGCTCTCTCTGTCAGCTCTGTCATTTTTGTCTGCTCTGAGATCTCTCCAAAATGTTTCTTCCTTAAAAGGATTCCAATAAACTCATCAAGACCCACCTGGAATGGGTGGAGTCACATCTCCATCTAATCAAAGTTCACTCCCACATTAGGGAGAGCCATATCTCTGTGGATATAATCTAATCAAAAGGTTTTACATACAATATTGAATCAGGATTAAAAGAAATGGTTGCTCCCACAAGATTGGATCAGGATTAAAACATGGCTTTCTATGTTATATAATCCTTTCAAACGAGCACATTATGGCCTTAGAATTGTAAATTGTAACTTAATAAATCCCCTTTGTAAAAGCCAATCCATTTCTGGTGTGTTGCATTCCAGCAGCTTTAGCAAACCTAACACTAACCAACACACAGTATGGCAATTTGACTACTTCGTTTCTTGGTTTCTCTCATTCTACTATGAAAACAGAGTGATACATTAATGTAGCATATTTTGAGAGAACAGATATATAAGAAAAGTGACCACCTTAAAAGTGTGCGTGGGAAATTACCTGGATATAAGTTTGGGATCTGTGATTCTATTACTATTTCTTTTCATTAGAGCAGTTGTTGAGTTATAGAAATAAATGCAGGGTCCCAGGGTATCATGATCCAAATTAGGCCTATCAGAATTCTTCCTTAAGAACACTATACAAATTTTGAATGGCAATTGTGGGACTGCTGAGCTGAGAGAACATAGATTTGCAACTGGCAAAAGCCATCTTTCTTCTCTGTCTACAGACTGAAGCTAAATAGAAAAAAGCAGAAATGGATAAGGTATGGAGAAAAAGAGAGTCTTGGAGGGAATGAGACTTGAGATCCTGGTTCCAAAATAGTTAATCTTTACTTTAATCCCATGGATTGACAAGAAATGTGAGGAGTCTGAAACTTTACCCTTCTTGCAAGTTAACAAGTTGTACTACCAGTTTCATGGATGTTGGCAGAAGGCATGAGATTCTTGGGTCAGAGACAAAGGACTTTATTACTTACACTAATAGCAGTAGCCAGAGTGAGTATCAGCAGTTCCTCAAGTCCCAGTTCCCACATGGTGATGTGAAGGGGCCTAGCAAAACAAGCACCCACAGGGAGCTGTACTTTAGGAGAGGAACCCTGAGATTAGAGAACTCAGATATTTTATAATGGGCAATAACCCTATGTGCCCGTTCTGCAGAGTGAGACACTAGCTATTCACTGTACAAACAGCTTTGAAAAGATAGTTTAGGAAAAAAACTCATGTAGAAAGTAAAGAGTTTCTATACAATTTTACCTCTTTCTCGTACATACACAGCTTTGGGATCTGTTTCTGTTTCACAGCAGCTGACTAGACTCCTCGAATTCCTTTTCTCATGGAGTAACAAGTTAGAACACATATTTTGAGTTAAAAAAATATTTTAAGAGGGATCAGCTGTTGTTCTCAGCTGAGAGATCTCCTAGAGAGAAAACTGTGAAATCAGTGAGGGTGTTTTTCAGGATCATCTGCCCTTACCTTCCAATTGACCTTCCTTCTTATTGCTCCTACCCATAAGACTTGCTCTAAGCTAACTGCCAAGTAATACTCTAAAGCATCACTTGCTATAATGATTTAAGACAAATATCCTATTTGAGAAAAGTATTTACTTTTTAATAGGCAATGCTATATGATCTCAATGTCTTTAGGAAAGAAACAAAGGAAGCTTTAATGGCAGAACTGGAGACATCAAGAAAGATGTCAGGGAAATAATGAAGGGTTAGGGAAAGTTGCTAAACATCATCCAGAGCATATATCTGTAGATTGCTTTTAAGGCCACAAGAAATGGTTTTCCCCTTAAGGGAAAAAGGTCCTGACTTCTGCTCCTGGTGACTAGACTGAACTCTTTAAGTGCCTGATCCATTTCTTTATTTCAAGTACTTAATACAATTTTTGGCACATACAGAGTGCTCAATGAGCATTTATTTAATAAATTAAAGCAAGCCTGCTACTGGAAAACTTACTGAAATAAAATGGTGAGCTCATCAAGGTCATGCACTCACTCACACAATTTCTCAGAGGACTGAACAAAGCCACATGGGATATAAATCACAAACAATCAAGGTTGAATTGCAGTCCATGCAAATCATTCTCTAAAGGAAAATTCTGGCCAAAGAAGAATTTATTTACAAAGAGATTTTAATATGATTAAAATGTTATTTTCTAGCAGCAAACAGAGGTTCTTTCCCCTTCACTCATTGTGTGTGTGTGTATATATGTATGAGTGTGTGCATGCTGTGTTGTGGAAGAGGGTAAAGATGAGGGGAATGGGCATGGCCATCCAGCCACCACCACGGTTCATCCCCCTTCTGGAGGCAGCTGTTTTCTCAATCAGTGGCTAGTGGCAAACTTCTCTCTATCCCTTTGCAATAGAAGGGCAAGCAGCTCGAGTGCCAAGCCCAGACTTAGTCTGAGAAAATAAACTCCCATCTAAGGACACATGTGAGGTTTCTAGACCTTAACTGCCCTGGAAACATAATTTCACTCTGTGTTTGCCTTTGTGTTGAGAAATGTAGAGGAATGTGTATGTGAATTGATGCCTGGTATGGGCGTTTTTCCTCCTCTTCCCCTCTGAGACCACATCTAGCCAGTCAAAGAGAGAAATCACTAATGAGTTCTGGATTGTTCTATAAAGCCCTATGGATAATTCATAAGTAACTGTGATTGTAACTTTA
The DNA here is from genome assembly GCA_004026745.1 of Myrmecophaga tridactyla. Lineage (NCBI taxonomy): Eukaryota > Metazoa > Chordata > Mammalia > Pilosa > Myrmecophagidae > Myrmecophaga > Myrmecophaga tridactyla. The sequence continues at coordinate 12,449 of PVIY010036056.1, forward strand.
TTGTGGATAATAAGAGTCAGGTTTCTCATTGTTAGACAAGGTAATTACAATTATGAAAGCAGTAAGGCTAGAATGACCCACATGGTTTCACATATAAAAATAGATATGCATATAGGTATAGATATAGATGGATGTATAATTTATTCTAGATCTGTCTGCTGAAAGAGCCTTGCAGAAAAAAACGATAAGTATATTTAATGCTCAGATCTTGGTTTCTACATATCGTTCTTTACTAAACAGAACCAGGGCTCCTTGGAGAAACGTTTTACTCCAGGCCTGGAACACTGTATTGTGTCAGAAAGAAGGAGGTGCTCAAAGAATTATGGGACATATCAGAAGGACCCCAAAACCAACTAGCAGGGCTTCCCATTGGCCAAATCTTGGACACTTGGAGCATCAATATGAAAAAGGGATAGAGAGAGAATAAGCAAATATGTGGAAAATGTTAACATTTGGCAAATCTAGATGAAGCATATATAGGAATTTTGGGCACTATTTCCTCACTTGTGTGGAGAGAAGACAGATTAAACAAAATTGGGAGAATGTTGAAAACTGTTAAATGCTGTATAACTGGGAAGTCATCGTACTATTTTCTCAACTTTTATGTATGTATGTATGTCATAATAAAAAGTTGAGATGGAACATTCATGTGTGTGTTAGTTGAAGAGGCCTCTCCTGTTTTCCAGCCTCATGTACAACCTTATACTGGATTCCTGGCATTAACATCAACCTGCTCTCTCTGTTTCTGGTCTCAAGTCTCCCTGCCCACAGCATTCCCACCAGAGGAAGTCTTCCTGAAATATATCTGATAGTGTCACCTCCCTCTCCAGCTCACAAGTCTATCACTCACTTCCCATTGCATGAGGAGAAACACTGAGCTTTCATTTTTAGGCTTTCATGATTCATTTTAAATAAGTCCTTCTCTACCTTGCAAGCTCATCTCCCAAATTCCTAGCATGAATTCATAAGCACTGTTTTCCATGGCCTGTCCCAAGTGCTCCTCAGGTATTCTCACTCTGTATTTGGCAGGCTTGAAGAAATGCTCATAATCTTCTTTGTTGTTTTTTGGAAATCCTTATTATCTGGTTGTTTCAAATGGATGGGCGATGATCATTCCCCACTCCACTGGCCAGTTCTTTTGTGGATTAACCTGAGGATTGTGCCCTTGGGACCTTAATTTCTCATTACTGCTTTCTTTTCCTTTGGGAATGTTGGAGGCCTAGTGGGGTGTGAAGTTGGCAGGAGGCTGTGTTTGTTTTCTCACCATCAATTTCTTTTAGGGTCTAAGTCATGTCTGGGTCTATAGTGAGACTTCAGGGACTTACTAACTCCAAATGTCCCTTCTATTCATTACCAATTTCCAACATTTGTCTGGTCCTTCTCCTTGCCCTGTTCTAACTATCTCAGACACATTCTAAGCTGTTGATTAGTTTAGATATCATTAATGTGTGCTTTTGTGGGGTGCACTGCCATTCCTCCTTTATCTGACATCTTGTAATACATTTTTCTCTCTCTTGGAATAAACTGAAATTTATTATTGACACCGTAAAGTTCCTATCATAGTGATTTTCAAACTTCTCAGAGAAAATGCTTATAAAAATAGATGTTCAAATATTTACTGACAGATTTGCAGAAACAAGATCATTCATTCATAAATGTTCCAATTACATTGCCCTAATACAGGAGAACTTAGAGACCTTGAAAGCAATTAGGTGAAAGGTAAAAGATATAACTCTTTATAGGAACACACATCTTTATCTCTTTCCACATTTTGTCAATTTCTAAATGCCTGACCAGCTCACACATGTTCTCGTCTGGGTCTCAACATTTTCTTTCTGTGCTAATTCCAAGCACAGAATTGAATTTATAGTTCAATTACTGTGAAGCCATGTTCAAAATATGTGTATCCCACATCTAGTTTTAAGAAGCTAAATCTCCTCCATTTTAATAGGTAAGCTTGCCAACTTCCAACAAGTGAGGCAGTTATCTTTTACCAGCTACTTGGAAATACTTTAAACTATGAGAATCATTTGTTTTGGATCCTTAGGGGACACTTTTTCTATCATAAGGATAAATGGGCTTCCTCAATCCTTTCCAGCCTCTGATGCTCCATTGTCTTACAATGCCGTAGTAGTAACAAGCAGTACTTGCATATGCGTACCATGTGCCAGACCTTATTCTAAATGCTTCACATGAATTAATGCATTTAATTCCAATTTTATTTTTTATCCCTCAATCTGACTAGCTTCTAAGATATACTTCCTCAGAAATATTTTGGACAGCCTTTAGATGCTCATTTGCCAGAAAGCACAGACTAGAATTGGAAATATATTGAGCCAAGTCCGTGGTTTGGTATGGCAGCCACTGGTGATTAAAAAAAGAAAAAAAATTAAAGAAATGCTATTTCTATTATAAAAACAATCTCCTCTAAAATTCCAAAGCGAAAAAGAATTATGACACTCCCAACATATTTTGGTGGTTGGAAAGTAGAAAGTAGAAATGGCTTTTTAAAAATGAGCAGGATATATCTTACAACCATATTACCAGTGGCTTTAAATGGAAAGAATGACAAGCCAACCTGAGTACAGGGCTAGCATTTCATCTCAAAACCTTTTTCAATTCTGTGGTCACAAAATAGTTCCAGAATAAGCATCTTCAGGACCTGGTCTAATGCAAAATAAATACTGCACATTTTATGGTCTCAGATCTAGGGCCCAGGAAACAAGATTAAGCAATGGCAGCAGTCTTGAGGACCAGAATCTCTGGGGTCACTAATTTTGCACACACCAGGACCAGGACATAGCTCCCAGCACCACCACCCCTCCATTGAAAGAGGCAATTAGCAGTATTCCAAATCACATTAAATCTGCTCACTTCTCCAGCTGCTTATTTTTCTCAATCAAGGAGGGCTTCAGCTTTGTTTCCTCCCTTGGCTTCCAAGACCCTGCAATGTCCCATTCCCTCCTTCTATTTAACAGCCCCTTACCCGCATCTATCTTTTCTACTTTCGCCATGTCCCCCATAGTTAGGGTTGGGCCTTTTACTTAAGCATTTTGTATGGTAGGCTTCATTCATAATTTATCCTACTCCCTCTGTGCAAATGACTTTCAATCACAATTCCAACCCTAAACTCTCTCATAAGCCATAGCCTATATGACGAACAGAAACTTGGATGCTTTCTGTTGGATTTCATGAAATCACACTAAATCACCGTAACAGAGGGTACCATTTCTTTCACCAACCAGGAACCATGCTGATTACTTCCTTTCTCCCCCATTACTGCTTTTTATTTCATTAATGGATGCTTTGACCACGAATTCATATTTTACTTTTAAATATAAAAAACATATGTGGAAAGAAACATACAACTGCTTACTTTATATTTAGTTACTCTCTTCCACAGACTACTCATGACATTAAAAATTCTCTCTACACTGTCATTGATCAGAGAAGCCTAACTTGAGTTTTAACTAATTTGCTGCTGTCAGTGGTGTGTATCTTCAGAGAATGAAGGATTTGAAAGTGATAAACTGTAAAAGTGAAGTTTGTGCCCTAGAAGTCTGGAAGCAAAAGGACTAGTATGTTGCAAAACTGTGGATCTTTCATGGACGAGAGTGATGGTGTATGGGGAGAGTTTCAGTTATTGAGCTTTGCTGAGAATCTACTGGATGGGGGATTCCTGGCTGGGATGTGTTTATAATCTCCAGGGCAGCCATTGTTAGCAGAACCAGTGGCCTCTGTGGGGCCAGGTCTAGGAAGCATGGTGTGGCATTCTGCCTTGTTGCTGAGTTGTTTGCCCTTGGACAACTGTCTGGTGGCAGTGGGTTCCTTGATGTTTGCTGCAGGATCCTCCGCAGATGGAAGAATTTGGTACCACTGCTAGTGCCTGTCTTTTTTCATCTAAACAAAAGTACCTGGGCAAGACCACCTCTAGCACCATTCAGAATCCATGTCTTCATTTCCCTATCCACTCAAGGAGAAACCCTCATCCCCTGTGACTAGATTATCAAAACTAATTTCTAGCCAGCCTTCCAACATTGGTCTTTTCTCCTTTCTGAATCATTTTATTTGTCAGAGTCAGAGGAATCCATCTAAAATATTACTTTCCTCAGTCCAATACCCACCCCAAAGCCATTAGAGGCTCACCATTAGCATAAAGCACAAATTCTTAGTCTGGCATCATTTTCTAATCTTGTCCAAACCACTTTCTTCATATTAAAAAAAGTTGTTTTCCTGCCTTTGAAATTTTAGCCACGCTGGTGAACTCACCAAACCGATGATATGCAATGTACTCTTTGCCTCCACCAGTGTCTACCTTAGAAGCTAGTATGGACTAATTAATATGCATGAAAACCACTGGCCCTGTCCTGCCACTCTGAGCCCTGATGAATGGGTGATGCCCTAATAACTCCTACTTATTAAACAAGACTTCAAGATAGCCATCTTCTTTGTACAACCATGCTGGGTCTTCCTCTGTTCTGGGGATAGATCAGAACTATTTAACATGCTCTCCGTGTTTCTTCTCTGACACTGTCACTGGTCTATTCTAAAATCAAACTTAGATGATCAATAGCATCAAGTTCTCAAAGCTGTGCTCATCAGGAGTAAGAAAGTGCTCACTTCTTCCAGACCTGAGTTTCTCCCACCAGCACTCAGAGATGGTTAAAAGTTTGGTAACTTTCACTCAGATATTCAAAGTCCTTTCTCATTTACACTGGTATTTTTAGTTTTCAGGACGTTTTGATACAGGCCAGTGGCTATTGGCTGTCCACCTAATCATGGGCTATTTCTATTCTCTGCTCCCCTTTTCTTAGCTGCTAGTCAGAGACATACAGAGCCAGCCCCATCCCAAAGCCTGGCTGTTTAGTTCTGGCCTCATCACTGCTTATTGTCTTACTTAAACCAACTTTTGATCCAAATGTGCTGCCAGGAGCAGTTAATCTCCTTAAATTGAAAAATAGATATAAAGGCCAAATGAGGGGAACAGATGACTGTAAACTTTGCTCATTATGTTGAACTTCTCCCTTCTGTGGTTCATGATGAATTTCAATACTTGGCTGTTTCATAGGGGGTTAGGGAAAAATCAGGCACTGTTATTTTTCCTTATAGAAAATTAGACACCCTGCGCTGGTCTGGAATTGTAAAGACCTTTGTCCGAAGAGCTTCTAAGTAAGTATAAGGAGACCAGTATCCCCCACCTTCAGTCTTAATTTGCTTTCCCCTCTGGTCTCATAAGACTGTCTTTCAGCCTCTCTCAAGAGTACTGTTTTAGACATTAAGGATTATAGGCAAGGCTGTGATTTCATAGGACATCAGAGCTGGGAGGAATAAGAAAACTTATGTTACAGTGTATGATATTTTTCAGCTATGCATTTCTACTATTATGACTAATAGTGCAGAAGAAAGAAACTGAGGCTCAGAGGGCTACTGTTAATTTAAACAACTACCAACTTTATGTACTTACTGTATTCAGGGAGTTATAGAGAAACATTTACATTCATTTTCTCCTTTGAGCCTAATTATTCCATAATGAAGAGAGATGAGGAAATTAGGTAAAAATTTTCCTGAAGTAGCAGCTCTAGTAGCTGATGGAGCCCAGATTTGAATCTGTTCTTTTGAGCCAATTCTTGAAAATGGAAGTGCTAATCGGTTGCAGGGCTGGAACTCCCATGCTGATTTCTCGCTCCAAGTCCAGGATTCTCTCCATTGCCAATGCCAGTTACATCTGTTATTCCAAACTTCAAAACATACCTAAAGAGTGACGCAAATGTAGGTACATGAGGCACTTCCCAAGTCTTCTCCCCTGACACTTTCCTGGTCAAATCTAAAGATGTTTGCTTGGTTGAGCTGACGAATCCTAATTTGATGGTGGCAGAGTGTAGGCTGTTTGTCCTATCACAAACTGATGTCTAATTTACTAAACTCTAAAAATTACTTGGAACTTGCTAAGAAATAGAGGCTCTTGCTTGACACTGCTATTTTTACATGAGATTTATCCTATTGACCCATCCTTACTTGGATCAGGCAGCAAGTAGCAAAGAAGATGGGAGCCTTGGAGGGTGGAAAACTTTCCAGGCTCTTCAGCTATATTGCAAGGGAGTTGAGGGTTGTTTTCAGCCACTCTAGGTATTTGTTTTATCAGATATCAACCTGCTCGTCACACTCTTTCAGACATAAATGCTGCTAAGTTCCCTACAAATTAATATAAAACTATTAATGAGGGCTAGCAGCTTCATGTATATTTCTCCTAAATATCATGAATTCCACATTCAGGGACATTTGGGTTCAGTCCTTGACTGGCTATTTACTAACAGCTTGTCCTTGATGCTCTTTTCTAAGATGGAGGAAAAGCCTACCTAACAGAGTTCCAAGAATCAAATACGTAGCAAATATAAATTATATTTCTATTCTAAGGGCCTGGCACAAAGTAGGCATGAAATTGTTGGCTCCCTCCACTCTCCCATTTTCCATCCTGTCCCAGAGATATTTGCTTTAGTCATCATCTTCCTGAGCAGTGAAGTGAAGCTCTAATGGTTGGGTTTTAGTAGTCACTCATTAGTCAAGGACAACTTGGAGGACTTCAATATTCCTGCAGTCACATGACCTAGATGTTTACTTCCTTCACTCATAGGTAAGAGCATGACAGGAGTGACAGTGCTGAACCAGGAAGGATGTGCCTTATTCTTCATGGATGGGTTGGCTTAAGCTCATCTGAGATTTTGATGGTGGGAAGAGAAAATCAGACCAACCCCTCTCCTCAGGTCCCTATAGTGGCAAAGAGATCACATTGGACCCTATTGCCCCAAACAACCAAGGGAAGATCATCTTTAGCCACTGCCCTATGGGCTTGCATTTCTGGGTGACCAAATGAAAAATGTGGTGGCCTCTCCCTGCCTGGCAACGATCATGAGCAGAAATGGAAGCAAGCAATCAGTCCTCAGAGTGAGTCGCCAGATGTTTCTATTGCTCCTGCCTTTTGTTTTTACAAACTGGATGGAAGAGGAAGTCTTATTCTTTCTCATTCAGTCCCATTGCAATAAGGCTCTGTTAACATGCTTTAAGAAGTTTCATTTGAAGTTTGGGGCCATTTCCTGGATGATGAGGACCCAGGTATATTATGCCTGGTTATCAAAGTAAGCCCTGAATAGGATTAAAGGGGCACTGATACTAGAACCTGAGCCTCCAGCAGGTAAATAATGTGCAGAGGGAGGCAGGCTTCAGCATCAGAGATGAAGTTTCTCATGTTTTGAATCTTCCAAACCATCAGCAAACTTGAACTATGGGGGAAAATATTTGAAAATAAAAATCCAAGTCCATGTGCAGAATTGATCAACCAAAGGATAGAAGTAGCTTTAATAAAGTACAGTGCTGAGGGAGCAGGATTTGGAAATTACTTGTTAATTACAATTTCTCAACATAGACCTCCTACTCTAGTCGTCAATTTACAAGTGTTCTTTAAAGTGAAACAGATGAGAGGATCAGGGAGAGAAAGTTGGAAAGGAAAGTGATTCTTAATTCCTTAAATAATTTTTCCCCATATGATAAAGATGACAAAGAGAAGGATTCTTTCCTCTCCCAATTGTAGGTTGTTGGATATCATGCCTTATAGGTAACTCCAATCCAGGAGAACAATCTAACAAGGGAAAGGAGATATTTTCAAAACACCCATCAGTGGATCTGATATAGGGCTGGTGTTGTGAACTGATCTAGTCAATCTAGCCATGCACAATGAAGAAATGTTAGAAAGAAAATGTGTCTGCTATGCATATGGATATTTTTCTAAATATTTATTAATAAATAAGGAGAAAAGTTATAAACCTGTTTTAGAGTCTTAACTTTTTAGGAAGCTTCCACCATACTGCATTAAAGGGTCATTTAAGTTAGACACACCAAGATTTCCAAGGCAGGATTTTGTGACAGAATCAAGCAAACAGAAATCCTCCACTCCTAAGGTCCATTTAGGACCAAGCCTCAGATTCCTGCAAAGGGACCTGCAGGTCTGTTTAGATCCTGAGGCTCTCTTAGGGAAGGCTGGGGAAGGGCTCCTAAATATTTTGGTCCATGCACCTTAGCTTTATTTTTACCAGTGAGAACCCTATTTTAACATTTATCATATTGAAATATTACTGTTATTTGTAATCCATAGTTTACAATTAAGTATATTTTTCCCACATACCCCCTGTGCTGGTTTGAATCTATGGTGGGCCTCAGAAAAGCCATGTCCTTTAATCCTCATTTAATATTGCTGGCTGGGAGCTTTTTTATTGTCCCCATGGAGATGTGACCCACCCAATTGTGGGTATTAACCTTAATTAGATAGAGATGTGACCATTCCAGGTGGGTCTGATTATTTTACTGGAATCCTTTAAGAGAAGAAGCATTTTGGGAAAGGTTTGAAATCTGAGAGAGCCACAGCACAGCCTTGAGAATCACAGAGCCCATGCAGCCAAAGACCTCAGGATATGAAGAAAGAAAATATCCCCAGGGAAGCTTCAAGAAACAAAAAGCCTAGAGAGGAACCCTGAACTTCATTGACCTTTCTTGAGTGAAGATGACCCCTTGTTAGTGCCTTAATTTGGACATTTTTATAGACTTGCTTTAATTGGGACATTTTCTCGGCCTTAGAACTGTAAACTATCAACTTATTAAATTCCCCTTTTTAAAAAGCCATTCCATTTCTGGTATATTGCATTCTGGCAGCTAGCAAACTAGAACAACCCCCTGTTATTAACACCTTGTAATGGTGATGTACATTTGTTCTAGTTAATGGAAAAAATTCTTATATTTGTTCTATTAACTGCATTCATTGTCCTCAACAGGGTCCACTATGTTATACAATTCCATGTTTTATCCTCTAGCTTTCCTTCTAGTGACATACAGAACCCTAAACTTCCCCTTTCAGTGACAATCACACTCACAATTCAGGGCTGTTAATTATACTACAAAAATGAGCTACCATCACTTCCATCTATTTCCTCATTAAAATTCTGCACAAATTAAGCATCAGCTCCCCATTCTCTACTCTCAGTCTACCACCTGGTAACCTATATTCGAGATACTAGCTCCATAAGTTTGGTCATTCCAATTAGCTCATAATAGTGAAATTATACAATATTCGTCCTTTTGTGTCTGGCCATGTCACTCAACATAATGTCCTCAAGGTTCATCCACGTTGTCACATGCATCAGGACTTCATTTCTTCCTAGAGCTGAATAACATTCTAATATTCTAACATTTTTTCCTACTAATTATAAAAGTGATTGGATGACAATGTGCTCCTAGCAGGCACCTCTGGAGTGTGGTTTTACTGAATAACACAAGCTGACCATTCATGGTGTGCAAATCACCAATTAGAATGCTAGCTACTCATGCTGCATAGCTTAGACCCAGTGACAGAAAACTGACCAACCCTGTTAGCAGAAAGAAGAATGTAGAGAAAACAAAGAGAACTCCAACTCTCAAAGAAGATACATACAGAGAAAGAAGGTATCTAAGGAGGAAAGATCAAGAAAAGAAAAAAGTCCAAAACAGGGAAATATTTTACATAGTGACTTCACTTTTATTTTGTTCTTCTTTTCATTCATTTCTTTTTTCTTGTTTTCTATTTTGGTTCCATCAACTGGAACAGCGCATTTCAGCTTTAGCCATAGACTAGAATTACCATATCAATACCCATTCAGAGATTCTGAGTTATTTGTTCTGTTTTGGGGGTGGAATCTGGGAATGAGTATCTTTTAAAAGCTCCCAGATGATTCTAATGCGGAGTAAGGTTGAGAAGTGCTATTGCATTTTTACAGAGAAGGTAAGCAGGCAGAGACAAGAAACCAATGTCAAAGAGAAGCTGTCTTGGCCTTGGGAAGGAATATTCCTTAGTCTGAAAGGATTGCTCTGGTTTTTGGGAAGAAGCCAGGGTGCCTGCAGTTTCATAGCCTCTCTACAGTTTCTTTATGATGCTGTTTACTCGTAAACTGTTGCGGTTTATAAATATCCCTCAATATGCAGCACACATGCATTCTTTCACGTTTACAGGTGGCTTTCCAAGGTACTGGAGAAGAGAGAGGTTACAATGGTGTCTTCCCTTAATACCTTCTCTTTAACCTATCTGCTGATATAATATATATCTGTTGGCTCTTACAGCAATACTGCATTTCCTAGGGGCATTAACAAAATAAATCTCTCATAAGACTAGAATATTATTCTGCCAAAAAACACTAATTTTCTATTACTAAAGGAGAAGAAATTCTTCTTCCACTTATTGAGATCCAGTATCAGAAGATCAGTAGTAATATAAGCCAACTTACATGCCATTTCTTATATTTTTGGAATCCCTTGGGAGGAACCAGTTGGTGGTGTTTCCTCTAAAAAGGTGGGTCTTTACTTCCCTCCCAAAGCAGAGGCAGCATTTCCTCTAGCAGGTCCCAGAAGTTGCAGCACAGGTGGGTCCTATCCTGACTCTGGCTGTCCTGGTGAGATGTCCTCTAGTGGCTCTGTGTTACTGTATAAATTGGTGTTACCCTGATAAATAGGAGCTGGGCAATCTAATGTCATGCAGGCTGACCTGAATTTAGGGGGTCAACTACCCAACCTTATGAATGGTGTTTTTGTGAATTCAATTTGAATAGAACACCCCAAACAAAAATACTTCCTAGATCCTTTCAAACACAAACTTAAAGGCCAATTACATCACTGCATTTTAAAATGTAATGTTGATCCTGGGTGGGCCACGGTGTCTCAGCAGGTTTGATTCCCGGGGCCCGCCCATGCAAAAAAAAAAAAAAAACAAAAGTTGTTATAGTGATCCTTAATTCAAATCATTCTAGTAGAGTTAAATTGTATAAGGCCACTTATATCTTTACCCAACAGGCTTTATCTATTCTAGGTGGCAATCTGGTGGCTAAAGATAGCCATTATAAATTGCTTTTTGGAAGGGAAAATGCATGGACAAACAGAACAAAAGTAATGCTTGGGGTCCTTAATTAAATACTTCAGAATAAGAAAAAAGAAATAGAATCTGGTTGCTTAGAGGAAAATATTTGCAAGTGTATTCTACTACATGATTCAGAAGAAAATTTTAGGGCAAATTTGGTTTTCCTCAAAGAATAAAAGAAAGTCCTGACCTTTATAGGAAAGCAGCAAAAATTGTAAATAGTGAAAAATTGTGTTAAAGGACTGAAAGTAAATTAAAAACTCAGTAGAAAAATTAAAATTTAATCAGATGTGAACTGAAAAAGAAATTAAACTTGGCCATCTTTCAGAGAATTTGGGGGCAAATTCTGGTTAAAAAAAAAATCCAAGGAACAGATCATTTTTCTTTATTAAACTACCAGATCAAAAATATGAAAATCGTCACCATTACTTTATAAAGTTATCAAGAAAATCTCAAAATATGGCAAAGGTATCACAGAGACTAGAACAACTCTACTGAATTTATAAAAATAAATTCAAAAAAATCTTTAAAAATATATCAGCGGGACCAATGCCACAGTCTCTATTAAAAGAACAATACAGCAAGAGCAAATTGAATTAGTTGCAAGAAAATAAGAATGATTTAGAATTAGCGAATCGATCAATAAAATTATCCTTATAATAAAAGGTCTAAAAGAGAAAATGTTTATCTAGATCAGCACTGTCCAATAGAAATAGAACATGAGACACAATGTATGTAATTTTAAAATCTGTAGTAGCCACATTAAAAGTAGCAAAAAGAAATATAAAATTAATTTTAATAATATATTTTAACATTATGTAATCAGTATAAAATCAAGTATAAAATTATTGAGACATTTTACATTCTTTTCTTTAAGTCTTTGAAATCTGGTGTTTATTTTACACTTAGCTCATAGTAAATTCTGACTAGCCACATTGCAAATGCTTAATGGCTGCATGTGTCTATCAGCTACTGTATTGGACAGCACAGATTCTAGATGCTGAGATCATATTTGTAAAATTTAACAAATATTTTTGATTTAAAAGAAATTAAATATTTTAGGAAAATATAGTTACATAAAATTGAAAAAAATGAGAAATCTATAAAATCAAGATGCAAATTTACAAAACTCTATAGCTATCCTATTTGCCAAACATTATAAAGTATAATGGGAAAGTCTTCTTCAAATTAGCAGGCAAAATATAAACTATCTATCATAAATTTAGACATATAGTGCCAATAAAAATATTAAAACTTTCCTGGTACTTTATGAAAAAGCTTTGAAAAAAAGGAAAGACATATCATGTTACCGGGTAGAAAGGCAGGTTCATAAAAATATGATAAGCCAATTTATAAATTTTGTGAGGTCCAAAACAAAAATTCCAACAAAATTTTTTGAACTTGAGTAATTAATTCTAAAGCTCAGTTGGAAGAATACATAAATAATAGCCTAGAAAATTATGAATGAAGGAGAATAATGAAGAGAACACTCCACTACCAAATACTAAAATCTGTTATAAGGCTACAATAAGGCAGTATGAAAATACATAAAAATCATTTGAAAAGGCTCAAAGCATCAAAAAATGGGATCAAGTAAAAAAGCACAGTTAATAATATGATGCATAGGATATTATAAATCAGAGGTGAAAGGATGGGAGTAGTTGGAAATAAGGCAACTGCATAGTCATTTGAAAAATCAAATAAAATCAGTTTCCATCATGTTATAAACGATAAAACAATTTCCATTTAGATTTTATATTTTGTAGTAAAATCTGATCTTTGGTCACACCAGAAGTTTTTCTCCATTACTATTTAGATCATCTGCAAACCAGAAAGAACTTTATAATTTGAAGCCAAATACAGAAAATGCAAAGCAATAATTGACTGATTTGACTACATGGAAATGTGAATGCATTGGTATAAAAAAATGCAACAAACATCAAAGCAAAATTTAATGTCAGATAAACTGGAAACATAATTTAATATTTTTCAATTGAGATAATTTCTATGTAAAAAATCTTATAAATAGATAGTAAAATGTTAACATGCCAGTAGGAAATCAGCAGAAATGTAATGAAGGAAATTCATAAGATATATCAGGAAACTAAGAAGTGTACAAAAAATGTTGGCTCTTACTCATACTCATAGAAAGGTAAATTAAGATTAGGTGCTATACTTGGAGCTGAAGGGATGCAGACTGTGCAACAGGACTGGATACAAAAACTCAGAAATGGTCAGCACAATACTACCTAACTGTAATGTAATTATGTTAAAATACTGAATGACGCTGCATGTGAGAATGATAGAGGGAGGAGGGCTGGGGACATAAATGAAATCAGAATGATTTGATCAGTGGCTGGAAAAATATTTGCAA
>PVIY010036057.1:0-25786 GCA_004026745.1 Myrmecophaga tridactyla
CCCATTCCTGCTTCGGCTGGTGAGCCTCTCCTGTGGAGTTCATCCAGACCCTCCATCGGAGTCGTCGGCTTCGCAGCCTGCCCTGTGGATTTTGGACTCTGCGTTCTTGCGGTCACGTGAGATACTTTTATAAATTTTATATTTGCAAGTGTTCCCTGTTGATTCTGTTTCTCTAGAGAACCCTAACTAATACACTTATCTATGAAATGTAGTAAAATAATACTACCTACCTCAAACTAGTGTTGTAATTGAGAAAAATGAATAAAAGTATTCAGCACAACGCCTGGTGTATAATACGTGCCCAAAGAATTAGCTGTTGCTCTTGTTGATGTTTCAAAGTCAAGGATGAGGTAAGATGGGTGAACTATTTCCACAGATTTTATGTTTTTACAGAACTCTGTATTAAAACATATTCACTTTGGTAGGACAGTCACAATGTGGCTTGACTGTTGTCTTATTTAATATGAAAGACTAACTCTTGAAACAGGAGAGATCAGAGGCTAAATATACTTTTCCAGGTGAGTATATTACTCAGTTTAAATCTAATGAGTCATTAACTTTTTTTTTTTTTTTTTTTTTTTTGGAGAGGGGGAGTTCACATAGAGTTGTTTAGTTAGGAAATCAGTCCCACTCCAACAGATAATTGCAAGGGAGTTAGAATATGAACACTGTACGAACTGGAATTTTGTCAGGAAATTGGGGAGAATCATTTGTTTAGGAAATGCAGATTTGGGGGCAACAACAACAACAAAAATTAAAGGCTATGTAGTTCTAAGGACTGAGTTTAATGTGAACATTTGACCAAAAATTGAAAAGATGAACTGATAACTCAAGATTAAAGCTATTTTACCCACTAAATGAGGACTAAGAAGATCACCCTGTGTTCAATAAAAAAAAAATCCCAATAAAGCAGGGCATTTTAACATTCTCTCCCTGGGGCATTTTACTGACTCATTCCAATTATCCATTACACAATGTAGCGGAAATGGAAGAAAATGATGCCACTGGAGGAAGAATAGCCGGGAGATGTCTACAGAATGAGCTGGGAATTCCCAAGGAGCAGGTACCCATTTGACTGCCCCGACAATCAGCTGTCATTTAGAATATGAACCTAAAATAAATCAAAATGAGAATATATTTCTTGTCTTCTGAGTCTTTTTATAGAATTTTCTTAATTACTCAAATTGTAGGGTCTAATCAAAGGTCTTGATGACAACACATAATTTGGGCTGAAATGAGGTTTAAAAATTGTAAGAGGATAGATTTTCTTACCACATGAAAAGGGAGAAAAGTTAAGAATCTAAGCTTCGTGGTCATTTAATAAATAATGCTGAGTTCATGGGCATCATATATTGAACTTTCTTGGGAAACCACTAACACTTTTCATTAGCTCTTGTCATGTTCGGTGTTCTTATAATTTTCATTATGTGAATGTGATAATTTCACAAAATTACTAAGGGCAGGAATTTAACACCTCATTGTGATAAACTTAGTGCCTAAAAAGTGTGTCATATACTGTGATTGTATACATTCTTTGAATAAAAAAAAGAATGAACTGTTTCCCGCCAAAAAAACTTTTCTCCATGATTAAATTAACACTGGATCGATTTTGTAGCGGATTTCCACAAAGGATATAATCCCTTATAACCTGAATCTATCACAAGTCAATTGAATGGAATCTGGGGAGAATGGCTATTTTTTGCTTATGAGGAAAAACCCGGCAGTGAATCCAGATCCCAAGAAACTCAACGGCTACAGCTATGTTACTAGAGAAGAGCTGGGGAAGCTTCTGGAGGCAGGGCTGGGGAGAAGCCCCTGTGGCTTAGAAAAATGGCAGAGGGTTTTCTGTTCAAGTGGCGGGATCATTTACATGATGTGTGTCTTGTGCTGAGTCAGATAAAATATACAGACTGGTGCAATATGTGAAATACCCCAGTAATGTTTAAAGGACCTGACCCAAACCATAAGGTTTCTATAACTATTTTAGGTCAACAGGACATGCATGTTATGATTTTGCCATTACAGAAATTTAATTGTGAATTCCATTAATCACTTGTATTTAGCTTAAGAACCTAATATACTGTTTCCCTTATTTCCCCACTCTGGGGCTTCAACATGCCTCAGTACTTTCCTTTTGGAGCCAGAGAGTTTGGGGGTGAGCTGTTTCTCAGAAATTTGAGTTTAGAAATGCTAAAGTTAGATAAAATAAATTCCTGAAATAAAGAATTTGAAAAAATTTAGTGACTACTACTATACCAATGTTGGTAGTTGTAATAACTTTTTACGTGATATTTTAAGAATACAGTTTTGATAGTTAATCAAATGGTATTTAAGATGCTGTTTAATATTTAGAATTCAAGTAACTCTGATATCTGTATCTATAGATTGTTTTCCGTCCTGGCTTTAATTTTCAATTGGTTTATGAAACATATTCTACAAACAGGCTTTCTGATAATTACTTGGATTTTTAATTAATATGCCTATGGATAAGCTAACAAAGATATCCATTTTAGGTGGTTACGCTTTCCATATGTTAATGGTAAAAATATTTGTATCTTCATATTTTCCTGAAACAAGGAAAATAGTTCATGACATACGTCATTATTATAGCAATGCAGATATTCGTGTAAGAACTTTCTACTTGATATTTTGAGAATGTTCAGTTTTGACAGCTCATTTAAGTTAATGTTTAATACTTAGAATTTAAGAACTTTGCTATCTGAGTACGTAGATATTTTTCTCATTGCCTTAAGTTTTTAGACTTTTTCTTTTCTTTTTTTTTTTTTTTGGTATGGGCAGGCTCGAGGAATCGAACCCAGATCTCTGGGGTGGCAGGCAAGAATTCTGCCACTGAGCCAATGTTGCACCGCCTTTCGTTGCCTTAATTTTAAATTGGCTTATGAAACTTACTGCATAAACACAGGCTTTATAATGATTATATGGACACTTTATTAAAATATGCCTATGGTTAAGCTAACTAAGTCATTCATAGTTGATGGTTCTAAGTACATTGTTTGTTTTCTTAAAAGAAAAAAAAGAGAAATGAGAAAGTCCTTCTCCACCCGTATTTCTTCTCCACAAGTGACACTTCAGAATGTAAGAAGAGGATGAAGTGCTACCATGCTTCTGAGTAGAATGGACAAAATCGTGCTAAAGCAGTATCTAAAAAGGCCTCTACCAATCTCCCTGATACTTTCTTTTCTGAAATAAAGGGGAAGGCCAGAGAGGGGTCAGGAAGAAGAGATTCTTTGGGGTACAACTCCATGGGAAGAGTGATGAGTAAGATGAAGTCTGTGAAGTTCCTCTTTCTTTTGCTTCTTAACCACCTCATTTTACCTACCAAATTGCTAACTGGAGAATCTACATGGTAATCTGACAACTGCAGTGCCTATTCTAGAGTGCAGACACAAGCTCATACGGTAGTTACCATTACTCTTCACATGACCTCTCTGCCTTTAGCATTGAACAAGTTCTCAAAGAATTTCCTCTTTTAGACATACACGCTACATGATGATTTACATGAAAAGGAAATGTTAGATTTAATTGGGTAAATAAATCTAAAGAAAATATTATTTTACCATCCAATGAGTTAAACAAAATAATCATATTGCTTCCTTTTTTGGTCTTTGTATTAGCCACCACTTGACTTACCAAAAGATATATATGCCTATGAGAGTGCAAATATAACTTTAAAAATAAAATTGTTTACTTCTTTTCAATTCTTAGAAGAGGTGAAGATTTTTATTAAAATGCTATCATAGCTATATACTAATATAATAGTATCTGTTATGGTTTCCTAGGTTACTAAAAGTAGATACCATGAATTAGGTTGGTTTAAATAATGGGAATTTATTAGTTTACAGTTTTGAGGCTAAGAAAATGCCCAAATCAAGGTATTATCAAGGTGATGCTTTTTTCCTTGCAGACTGGCTACCTCTGTCTCATGGCAAGGGACATGAGAGTCTACTGGTCTCTCTCTTCCGGGTTTTGTTGCTTATCAGCTTCTTGCTTCCATGGCTTTTTTTCGCTGTATTCATTCTGTTTATAAAGGACTCCAGTAAGAGAATTAATACCTATCCTGAATGAGGTGGTTCACGCCTTAACTGAAGTAAGCCTCATCAACAGAATCTACTTACAGTAGGTTTATGCTCATAGGACTGGATTAAAGTTTAAGAACATGCTTCAAAACCACCACAGAATCCATTTCACGAGATCTATTAATTCATAATTTTCCTTATGGAAAATGTTATATCAGGAGGCTAAAAAAAAGAGCTATTTAAATTGATTTTCTGATCAAATCTTCACTCACGAGAAAATCACTTTTATTTCAATGTGTTAAATTCTTTGCTATTTGTAAATGTATCAGGCCACTTTCCTGAAAGCAAGTAAAAATTATATGAAACATGCTTAATTCTTCTCCCAAGTTCTGCAGAGCCTTGCAGTTATTCCAATCATGAATTATCATGACAGAGTTGTGAGACAGAGCTGACCCTGTCAGAGTGGCTGAATTCTGGCATTAGAGTTCAGGATCTCTTCTCTGTTCTTTTCCTTGCCGTGCTGCAATATTTAGACATAACTTACCTTGCCTACATAATTTACCCTGCCTAGAATTCACTGAAGAACCTATAAAGACATAAGACTTTAATAGTCTATCATTACTACCCTTTCCAGGCCGATCCCAAACCTTCGTTTTTACACCAACAACATATACTTCCCTACATATTTGTTGAGAACATTGATTTAACATGCATTCATTCCTTGTGAGGAAAAGCACTCTGTCTCAAAAAGACATTAATTTTGTTGTTTTAAAGTTCACTTAGCATATTTTAGCTTCCAGTACTGTGCACAATGTTATTTCACACTGTTAGAAATACAACACTACTTTGACTCATTTTACTTGGATGAAGAGACAATACCAGAAATAGAAAGAAATGAAAGAGACATAATGGCATATTAAAAAAATTTTTTTTCTAGTAATAACACAGCTATCTCTCTCACACCAAATCCAAGGATGATAGAACAGATAAATTCAAATAAAATTAAATATAGGCATTCTCCCAAAAAGGGGAATTCTGAGAAAAATGAAAGAATGGAGGAGGAGCTTTAAAAATACATAGCTGATACTTTTCCAGAATGAAGGAAATCCTCAAATTAGAAGGGCCTACCCTGTATCAAGCAGAATGAAGGGAACAAAACCTAAACAAATCTGCAGTGAAATTTACAACCTCAGGTACAAAGACAAAATCCTAAAAATAAAAACCAGCAGAGGTTAAAATATATATATGTATGTCTATAATATATCTATATCTAAGATAATGATACCTATAAAATTGAAAAGAGAAATAATAACTTCACAGTGGAAAAACCTAAAGCCACCTTAAACAAGTGCTGAAAGTTATCCACCCTATCAACTTATGTACCTCCTAACAGGATCCATTAAGAATACATTGCCAAAAAAAAAAAAAAAGAGTATCACTTCTGTGGTCTTTCTACAAAAAAAGAGAAAAATTAAATGAAAAGTATAATTTGCTCTTTAGATATCACTGGAACAGTTTGTAAAAATCTGAACGAAGCTCCTAGATTTTATTGACAGTAGTACCATTTCAATGCTAATTTCCTTATTAAAAAAAAATTGCAGTATGGACATGTAAGAAATTGCTTTGTTTTTTTTAATTTTGGGGTAAAAATATATTTCCCCCTGCTTTATGTCTTGGTACTGTTGCTATATGCATAGATTACCTGTCCACCCTCCACACCTTAACAGATACCAAATTACCAAGCATTTGGTTGCTGAGTGATTATGTTGATACTTGAAAAATATGCTTCACGTCAATGTAATTATTTTCGTTTTCTTAAAAAGATAAATGTCTAACATACAGCTAACATACATGACAATTCTGCATTAACACTAAAAGTATATTATACAACAGTCTCAGAAAACACAAAATGACAATGATCTATAGCCACAGTTTAAGTCATATGAACATATTTTAAAATTAAGAAACAAAATTCTAATGCTGTTCACAGCTTAAGTTTCAATGTTTTTTTAAAAAATTCCCTTCATACCTACATATAATCTAGACTGTATAGATCAAATTTCAATTAAAGAGTTATCATATACATGTTCTGCAAATGGAACCAGGAGTTTTGGAAGCTGAGACTTATTTCAGATGGTCGCATATGTCAAAACAAAGGCATCTGAACAGACAGTTATGGTACACAGAGAAGTATGATGTGGATTGGTGAACAGCTGAAAAATCTGATGGAACAGTTCATATACAAAACACCTATGTATGTGTCAAAAAAGTGAGGAAACCAAGTCTACTTGAGATGTACAAAATTTAGAGAATAAACGTTATTAAGGCAGAGGAGATAAGTAACCTACGCTCAGTTACATTAAGTGAATCCCCCTGTTGCAATGCCTTTTCTGGACAAAATCTTGAGACTAAGCTGGGAAAACTTAACCTCCTAACTGCCAATAAATTCTCACAGGGCTTTTCCATCACATCTGATAGCATATACAATTGCTATGGGTATCTAAACTAAAGTCCTGAGGAAGCAAAATTGGTCATTATGGTTGAAAAATGAAGAGGAGAGGCCAGTTTGAGTTGTCTAGCATCTAAAAAAAAAGACCACTGCCAGCAGTTAGCATGAGGAAGAGGCCATGAAACTAAGATCATCAAAAAATTAAGCAGTGAAGAAGATATAGACTTGCATAAATTTTTTGTTTTGTTTTCTCTAGTGGAAGGTAGTAGTTTCTCATTCTAGCTTTATTAACACTGTAAGAACCAAGGACTCTCTGTAATATCTACTGATGAATATTAACACAGGCTGAGATCAGTAATCTCTGAACATCTACACCGCTAGTAAAGGGGAACATGAATTTACAGGGTTCTTGAGAAAAAGATATAAACATAGCAATTTAAAATACATTTATAGTTGTCATTCCCTCTGCGCTGGTTTGAAAGGATGTATGTCCCCTAGAAAAGCCATGTTTTAATCTAACTCCCATTTTGTAAAGGCAGAATAATCCTATTCAATGCTGTATGTTTGAATCTGTAATTAGATCATCTCCCTAGAGATGTAACCCAATCAAGAGTGGTTAAGCTGGATTGGGGGAAGTGTGTCTCCACCCACTTGGGTGGGTCTTGATTAGTTTCTGGAATCCTATAAAAGAGGGAACATTTTGGAGAATGAGATTCAAGAGAGCAGAGAGTCCACAAGCCAGCAACCTTTGGAGATGAAGAAGGAAAACGCCTCCCGGGGAGCTTCATGAAAAAGGAAGCCAGGAGAGAAAGCTAGCAGATCACGCCATGTTCCCATATGCCCTTCCAGCGGAGAGAGAAGGCCTGACTGTATTCGCCATGTGCCTTCTCACTTGAGAGAGAGACCCTGAATTTCACTGGCCTTCTTGAATCAAGGTATCTTTCCCTGGATGGATGCCTTTGATTGGACATTTCTATAGACTTGTTTTAATTGGAACATTTTCTCGGCCTAAGAACTGTAAACTAGTAACTTACTAAATTCTCCTTTTTAAAAGCCATTCTCTTTCTGGTATATTGCATTCCGACAGCTAGCAAACTAGAATACCCTCCATACACCACTCAAAAAAGAATAAAAGAAAAAAAAAAAACATCCATCCTCTTTATTTTCTCTAATTTTAAAAAATCAGAAAGCTCTCCAAGATTTCTTACTATTATATTTACATGCAGAGGTGAAAGCACATCTAATTAGACTGTGCAGAGCTGAGAACTACTGCAAAAAAAGGCACAGATATAGAAAGAAAAGAGAAGAGCAGAAATAACAAACTAAACAGGGTTGGGGAGGAGTGGTAGAAAAAAATTCAGAAGGAATACATTAGGAGGGATAATTGCTCTATAGCTTTCTATGGACTTTTTTTTTCTCTGACTCTCCATAAATTTTATCTTGAAAATTTTAATGCAAAAACAAAACAAAACAAAACAAAATAATAATCTAAAAAAAAAAAATTAGTCTTGCAATAAAAGTCATTATATTAATTTCTTACTCTAAGAAATTCAGTGTTTGAAAACATGTTTATAGGGCTTACCTCTGAACGCACGTTAAATCAGCCTGAAAAAGTAGACACTCAATACATGTGAAATTATTGAATGTTTTAAACAATGGCATATTGAGTATTTTATATTGAATGTGAGATTTATATCAATAAACCCCCTTAAAATCTTTTTTAATGGATTAAAATAAAAAACAGGACCCATCTATATGCTGTCTACAGGAAACACATCTTAGACAGGAAACACATCTTAGACCCAACCTACGGGTTGAAAAGGTTTAAAGTGCAAGGTTGGGAAAAGATATTTCATGCAAATAACAATCAGAAAAGAGCAGGAGTAGCTATACTAATATCCAACAAATCAGACTTCAAATGTAAAACAGTTAAAAGAGACAAAGAAGGACACTATGTATTAATAAAAGGAACAATTCAACAAGAAGACATAACAATCATGTATATTTATGTACTGAACCAGAACACTACAAAATACATGAGGCAAACACTGAAAAGAGAAATAGACACATCTACCATAATAGTTGGAGACTTCAATTCCACACTCTCATCAATGTACAGAACATGTTGACAGAGGATCAATAAAGTCACAGAGAATTTGAATAATACAATAAATGAGCAAGACTTAACAGACATTTATAGAACATTACACCCCACAACAGCAGGATACACCCTTTTCTCAAGTGCTCACGGACCACACTCAAGGATAGACCATATGCTGGGTCACAAAGCAAGTCTCAATAAATTTAAAAAGATTGAAATCATACAAAACAATTTCTCAGATCATAAAGGAATGAAGTTGGAAATCAATAATAGGCAGAGTGCCAGAAAATTCACAAATGCGTGGAGGATCAACAACACACTATTAAACAACCAGTGGGTCAAGGAAGAAATTACAAGAAATCAATAAATATCTCAAGGCAAATGAAAACAAAAACACAACATATCAAAACTTACAAGATGCAGCAGAGGCAGTGCTAAGAGGGAAATTTATTGCCCTAAATGCTTATATCAAAAAAGAAAAAAGGGCAAAAATCGAGGAATTAACTGTCCACTTGGAAGAAATACAGAAAGAACAGCAAACTAACCCCAAAGCAAGCAAAAGAAAGAAATAACAATGATTGGAGCAGAAATAAATGAAATTGAGAATATGAAAACAATTGAGAAAATCAACAAAACCAGAAGCTGGTTCTATGAGAAAATCAGTAAGACTGATGGACCCTTAGCAAGATTGACAAAAAGAGGAAGAGAGAGGTTGCAAATAAATAAGAGCAGAAATGGAAGAGGAGACATAACAACTGACCCCACAGAAACGAAGGAAGTAATGACTGATACTATAAACAACTTTATGGTAATAAATACAACAATGAAATGGACAACTTCCTAGAAAGACATGAAGAACCAACTCTAACTTGAGAAGAAATAGATGACCTCAACAAACCAATCACAAGTAAAGAAATTGAATCAGTCATTAAGAAGCACCCCAAAAAGAAAAGTTCAGGACCAGAGGCTTCACAGGTGAATTCTACCAAACATTCCAGAAAGAATTAGTACAATCTTGCTCAAACTCTTCCAAAAAATAGAAGAGGAGGGAAAGCTACCTAACTCATTCTACGAAGCCAACATCACCCACATACCAAAGCCAGATAAAGATATAACCAAAAAAGAAAACTACAGACCAATCTATCTAATGAATATAGACGCAAAAATCCTCAACAAAATTCTAGCAACTCAAATCTAGCAACACATTAAAAGAATTATACATCATGACCAAGTAGGATTCATCCCAGGTATGCAAGGATGGTTCAACATAAGAAAATCAATGTAACACATCCTATCAACAAATCAAAGCAGAAAAACCACATGATGATCTCGATTGATGCAGAAAAGGCAGTTGCCAAAATTCAATATCCTTTCCTGTTGAAAACAGTTCAAAGGATAGGAATAGAAGGGAACTTCCTCAAAATGATAGAGGGAACATATGAAAACCCCACAGCTAACATCATCCTTAATGGGGAAAAACTGAAAACATTCCCCCTAAGATCAGCAACAAGACAAGGATGTCCACTATCACCACTGTTATTCAACATTGTGTTAGGAAGTTCTAGCCAGAGCAATTAGACAAGAAAAAGAACTACGAGGCATCAAAACTGGAAAGGAAGAAGTAAAACACTCACTGTTTGCAGATGATATGATACCATATGTCGAAAACCCCAAAAAATCCACAGCAAAACTACCAAAGATAATAAATGAGAACAGCAAAGTGGCAGGTTACAAGATCAACACTCAAAAATCTGTAGTGTTTCTATATACTAGTAATGAACAACCTGAGGGGGAAATCAAGAAATGAATTCCATTTACAATTGCAACCAAAAGAATAAAATATTTAGGAATAAATTTAACTAAAGAGACAAAAGACCTATACAAAGAAAACTACAAGAAATTGTTAAAAGAAATCACAGAAGACCTAAATAGATGGAAGGGAATACCGTGTTCATGGATTGGAAGACTAAATACAGTTAAGATGTCAATTCTACCTAACTTTATTTACAGATTCAATGCAATAGCAATCAAAATCCCAACAACTTACTTTTCAGAAAGAGAAAAACCAATAAGCAAATTTATCTGGAAGGGTAGGGTGCCCCGAATAGCTAAAAGTATCCTGAGAAAAAAAAATGAAGTCGGAGATCTCAGTTACCTGACTTTAAGGAACATTATGAAGCTACAGTGGTCCAAACAGCATGGTACTGGCAGAAAGATAGATATACTGACCAATGGAAAAGAAGAGAGTGTTCATAGACCCTCTCATCTATGGGCAATTGATCTTTGATAAGGCAGTCAAACCAACTCACTTGGGACAGAACAGTCTCTTCAATCAATGGTGCCTAGAGAACTGGATATCCATATGCAAAAGAATGAAAGAGGACCCATATCTCACACCCTATACAAAAATTAACTCAAAATGGATCAAAGACCTAAAAATTAGATCTAAGACCATAAAACAGTTAGAGGAAAATGTAGGGAAATATCTTATAAATCTTACACTAGGAGGCTGTTTCCTAGACCTTATACCCAAAGCAAGAGCTTTGAAGAAATAAATAAATAAATGGGAACTCCTCAAAATTAAACACTTTTGCACATCAAAGAACTTCGTCAAGAAAGTAAAAAGACAGGCTACAAAATGGGAAACAATATTTGGAAATGATATATCAGATAAAGGTCTAGTATCCAGAATTTATAAAGAGATTGTTCAACTCAGCAACAAAAGACAGCCAAACCAATTACAAAATGGGCAAACGACTTCAACAGACAGTTCTCAGAAGAGGAAATGCAAATGGCCAAAAGGCACATGAAGAGATGCTCAACTTCCCTGGCTACTAGCGAAATGCAAATCAAACCACAATGAGATATCATTTCACAACCACCAGAATGGCCATTATCAATAAAACAGAAAATGACAAATGCTTGAAAGGATATGGAGAAAGAGGCACACTTATCATGGGAATGTCAAATTGTACAACCGCTGTGGAAGGCAGTTTGGCGGTTCCTCAAAAAGCTAAATAAAGAATTGTCATATGACCCGCTAATACCACTGGTAGGTATCTACTCAGAGGACATGAGGGCAAGGACACAAACAGACATTTGCACACCAATGTTTATGGCATTTATTTACAATTGCAAAGAGATGGAAACAGCCAAAATGTCCATGAACAGATGAATGACTAAACAAACTGTGGTATAAACATACAATGGAATATTACGCAGCCATAAGACAGAATAAAGTTATGAAGTATGTAACAATATGGCTAGACCTTAAGGACATTATGCTGAGCAAGATTAGCCAAAACAAAAGGACAAATACTGTATGGTCTTACTGATATGAACTGACATTAGTGAATAAACTTGGAGAATTTCATTGGTAACAGACACCATCAGGAGGTAGAAATGGGGTAAGATACTGGGTAACTGGAGCTGAAGGGATATAGATTGTGCAACAGGACTGAATGTAAAAACTCAGAAATGGACAGCACAATACTACCTAACTGTAATACAATTATGCAAATGAATGAAGCTGAATAATAGAGGGAGGACGGCTGGGGGCACAAATGAAATCAGAAAGAAAGATAGATGATAAAGCCTGAGATGGTATAATCTAGGAACGCCTAGAGTGTATAATGAGAGTGACCAAATGTACAAATTTTAAAAATGTTTTTGCATGAGGAAGAACAAAGGAATGTCATTACTGCAGGGTGTTGAAAATAGATGGTAATTAATATTTTAAAATTTTAACATGTGTGAGACTAAAGCAAAAAATGTTTATTTGGTACAAAATTTGTATTTTGAGTAGTGCATTTCCAATATAACTTACGTAGGTAGCTTAACTGAACGCCATAAGTACATGGAACCTTGAGCAGGACATGGGATTTTGATGGTTTGTCCAGAGTATTGCCCCGATAAATCCCAGGGTGATTTGAACACTAAATAAAAAAGTATTTGCAAAGTTCCCTTCAGGGAATGATGAGAACAGGGGGAAAATTCAACTTCCCCAAGTTGAATTCTTGATATTCTCGCAAGCAGTGAGGACAATCAAAGGTAAAGGCTGAGCCCCCAGTCTTGGGGTTTGTTCATATGAAACTTAACCCTACAAAGGATAGGTCAAGCCTACTTAAAATTAGGCCTAAGAGTCACCCCCAAGAGAACCTCTTTCGTTGCTCAGATGTGGTCTCTCTCTCCAGCCAACACAACAAGCAAACTCATGACCCTCCCCCTGTCTATGTGGGACATGACTCCCAGGGCTGTGGACCTTCCTGGCAACGTGGGACAGAAATCCTGGAATGAGCTGAGACTCAGCATCAAGGGATTGAGAGAAACCCTAGAATGAGCTGAGACTCAACATCAAGAGATTTAGAAAACCTTCTCGACTAAAAGGGGGAAGAGTGAAATGAGACAAATTAAGTGTCAATGGCTGAGAGATTCCAAACAGAGTCGATAGGTTATACTGGAGGTTATTCTTACGCATTAAATAGTAACACCTTGTTAGTCAAGATATAATGCAGAGGCTGGAGGGAACTGCCTGAAAATATGGAGCTATGTTCCAGGAGCCATGTTTCTTGAAGATGATTGTATAATGATATAGGTTTCACGATGTGTCTGTGTGATTGTGAAAACCATGTTTCTGATGTTTCTTTTATCTACCTTATCAATAGATGAGTAAAACATGGAATAAAGATGAATAATGGGGGAACAAATGTTAAAATAAACTTAGAGTGAAATGCTGGTGATGGGTGAAGAGGAGGGGTGGCGGTAATGGTATGTATGTTTTTTTTTCTGTTTTCTTCTTCTGAACAGATGCAAATGTTCCAAGAAATGATCATGATGATGAATATGCAACTATGTGATATTATGAATTACCAATTATATATGTAGAACGGAATGATCAAAAGTTACTAATGTTTGCACTTGTTTGGCGTTTTTCGGTATTTAAAAAAAAAATTTAAACTTTAAAAAAAAAAGTCACTGGGGACAGGCCATGGTGGCTCAGCAGGCAGAATTCTCACCTGCAAAGCCCGAGACCTGGGTTTGATTCCTGGTGCCTCCCCATGTTTAAAAAAAAAAAAGGCATTGGATACCTTTCACTGATAGGCTCATTTTAATAAGATTTTAGTGAGGCAGAAACCATTTAAAAGTGTGTTTTCTGTCATATGGCACAAAAATGCTCACACAAGCAGTGGAGGGAACAAGAACATGATGTGAGTATTCAGTTGATGGTTAGAATCAGCATCTCAGATTTGGTTGCTCCATAGCTAGCCTCAGACTAAAATCATTCAACAAAGCAGATATACAATAACACCTTGTCCAATAATTCCTAAACCTGCCTTTATATCACTACTGCTAGCTTACTCTGAGCTTCAATAACTACTTCCTTACTTGGCCTAATTAAGTCTAAATTCATGGAAGACCATTCCTTCTTTCTCCTAAGAATATGACTGAGGACAAAAAGAAGAAAATAAATCCTCATTGCAAACTATGGAAGACTTATTAATTGAAAAAAAAAAAAGTGTGGGGGTGACTGGTTGGATTAGATTCCATCCTATTTACTTGATTAATGACTAATGATGGCCAAAAGGAAGTAGCAGGCATGAATTATTGGGTCATGTGAAATATCCTTTCAAGTAAGAAAAAGGAGACTATGGAGTTAGAAAGCTGGGAGGATCTTTTTAATAGAGTGAAAAAATCAAGATGAGGATAAGCATCAGAAGGAACAGGTACAGGAAAGATTAAATAAATATGCCTTTTTCTATGCCAGGTAGTTAACCTCATAGTATACAGGTTAGTTCTCCCCCTCAACTCTGAGGCTCTGAGGCACTGCCTCAATGGGCCTTGGACAGAGAGGGCAGGTAAGGATAATAATGGTGAGGAAAATTCCAAGAAAACTGGATTCGAGAAACTAGCTGACCAAGTTCTTCTTTCCTTTATTGCCAAATATTGAAGGATTAAGTATAGAAACCGTATGTAAAGTTGAATTTCTACTTTCCTGACTCATGGGTTATGTTGTGTTCTTCCCCATTTCCCCCTCAAATTTGTGCTGCAGATGACAAAGTTTATTTCAAATTTTCTATTTGAAACATTTCTGGATATGTTCTCCTCTTGGTTAGTCAAAAATTTTATTAGAAGTAGTACAGATATCCTGGAATTGATCATTATGTCCTCCTTACCCAACCTAGTGAAAACAAATTTTAGGCATGTTTATAAAGATTCCTTTTCTCAGGGGAAGTAAGCAGACTGAGGAAACCATTGTCCTTTGTAGAACATTGCATGGATCTCTATGAAAGGATCAAGGTTACACTAGAAAAAGTGAATATAATCGTAAGTTTTCTTGTGACACTCTTCCCACTCCAAATTGGCCAAGATGTGAGAGACAGGGATTCAGATGTAGTTTTAAATTATTAAGAGGAAACAGTCTGAACAGACACACAAGCCCAGGCCAAATAATGTTACTGATTAAAATGAAAAAACTCATACAGTGCTTGCCCACATTTCTGTCTATACACAGATCTACCTTGATTTGGAGCAGGTGTGGAGAAGAGACAGGGAGAGTTCAGAGATTTTGCAATCACTGAGATGAGTAATCAAGAAAATGCAAGTTGTTGTCATGGCTGCCCTGGTTTTTAGGTAAGCTGCTGAGGCAATGAGAAGTTTTCACGCCAGACATACAAACAGCATTTCACCCTCCTGCCTTTAGTCCAAAGCAACAGAGAAATAACAGTCATGCCTCCTGCTGCTGTTCTGAACAGACATAACAAACCATTTGCTTTCTAGGAACAAAAACAAACTGCACACAGTTTTGTTGTCATTCCTTTGTTCTATTATTTCCCACTACCCAAAAACATTTAGTAAAATAAGTATATAGTTATTGGTACTTAGAGAAGCGTAAACAAATAAATGAAAGGACACAGATGGCAGAGACACAGTATTACCACAAAAAGTGGTGAATGCAGGAACATCCTCGGCTTGCCAGGCTTTACGTGAAGTTTGCATTTTCTTTATCCTTGTCTGTCTGTTTTCTGAGTCCCAGATTGATGGGCCCGGGACTGTTGTTATTAAGATGTTCCTTTCTTCTGGAAATTTTATTCACCTCCTCCTCAATCTCCTTCTTGTCTTCCACTTTCTTCTTTTCTACTTGGTGTGTCCATTTTAGGTCAAATTTCTTGCGCTCTTTCTCTGTATCTTTGAGTTCAATTTCTTTTTGAACAGACAGTAATATTTGTCTCATTTCTTCTTTCCTCTATAGTCCTCCCAAGAATTCACTCTGTCTTTCATTTGTCTGCTGAAGACTGAAGGACTTGCTATCAGGATCCATGTCTTGGAAGCCCACCTCCTTACACTCATAGTGTCAGTACAGTTCAGTGCAAAGTGTGAGTCTGTTCTCACAAGTCTTCCATGTTCACTCAGATCAGTATCTCCCGGAGTTTCACAAAATTACAATGGTTTTCATTCTCAACCTACACCATAACCCAAAATTACTGCCTGGCCTTTGCCATTTTTTGCTGCTGACCACTGCAAATGGGAAACAGATACTTACTGTTACATTAATCTCTGTCACTGTTTCTTCATCTTTGGGGAACTGGTGTATCTGGATACCACTGATGACTAGTTCATTCATGATCTTACTCTTGAATTTGTGTAATTCATTCTTGGCAATGGTGTCAGCTTTTGCAATTTTTAGAATGATGTTCAACTTACTGTCCAGCTTTTTCATGGTGACCAGTTTCAGGGATTTCAGTGAATTTCCATAGAGACAGGCATAGATCCTTGTATCCTTGTAGTTGAAGAAAGAACGTATGATCTCCAATTTCTCTTGCAGATAGGCCTCAAACTATGCATCAATATACTCCACTACTGGTTTATAGCTATCATCTTTATTTGTCTCCATATCTCATGGTGTCAACAATGGTTAACTTCAGCTGTACACTGCTTTCCTGAAGCTCATAACTTCTGGCTTTTAACTGGACACCTGGTTCATTGTTAGTAGCTGGGTCACTTTCAAATTTGGTGTTAGACAGTGTCCATTAGCACTGATTTCCTAATACCTGTCTCACCACACAGGATATTGAAACAGAATCCCTGAGAAGGAGACTTGCTGACCAGCTGGTCAGGTAGACTGTCAAATCCAATATGGCCAGAAAGGAACAAGTTTCAAAGCTCTTCATTTTTTTAAAAAATGAGATTATTTTGCTTCCAGAATCATATTTCCCTTTTTTTCTGGACAAACCAAAGAGAAATTGATGAAACAAGTAATGTTCCTAATGTCCTTTTATCTTTTTGAAACGGAGGGTCTTGCCACTGCCACAGCCAGAGGCTATAGCTCTGGCTCCGACTGCCAAGAAAATGTATTTTTAAAAGCACTACACACTCCAAGTATATTCAGGTAAAGGGGCATCATGTCTGCAGACAGTTCTGGAAAACATGCATCAATAGTAGAGACTTTTTTAAATTATAGAAGAACAGATACTCTTAGCTATTGGATATTAACAGCACTAAAAAATGGACTATTTTAGAGAAAATATGATTAATAATGACTCTAGAGGAAGTAGAAAACCTGAAATAATTACAACTAGGGAAGATAGCAAAGGGTTTGTCAAAACAGTTATTCCTACTAAAAGTTTTTATCAAAGAGGTTAAGGGTAGAGGGGAACTTGTTTACCATGGAATAAGGGTAGAAACATTGGAAATGTGGGCATAAAAGGCAAGGGAAAAAAGACAGAGGTACAGGAATAAAAGTGTAGAAGAAAACAAATGATCAGAAGTACATTTTTAACTCTCAGGCACTATACAAGAATAATAAAAAATTTATATCATGGTGGCAAAATTTTCATACTTATACTTACTCCCAGTTGAAGAAACCAACAGCCAGTTCTGTGGGCACCAAGAGTAGCAGACAGAATCCAATGATTCACACCTATTTTGCTCTGGCAAAAGCCTAAGGACTAGGGCATCTTCCTGGCGACTTAAAAAATGCCTTCGATGGCCCACTCAGGCTGGTTTTATAATTGACTGAGCTTCACTATGTTTGAGAATACAGGTCCTATACATGTGCTCCTTAATTTACTGCAGTCTAAATGATGAGATGGCTAAAACAAGCTCATTCCTCCTTCAAAGCAGCATCCTTAAATAAGAAATTAAATAATGTATCAGGGCGGGCCACGGTGCCTCAGCAGGTAAGAATGCTTGCCTGCCATGCCCAAGGACCCGGGTTCGATTCCTGGTGCCTGCCCATGTTAAAAAAAAAAAAATAATAATAATGTATTACCCTTGGACCAAGAGCTCTGTTTCACTCCTTATTGATAATGCCTTTATTTTTCTTTACCACCTTTTGGAAGCCTGAACTAACCTTTATGTTTGCTTTTCTTCTCTTCTTGGTCCCAACCTCTCACTTGGACTTTTTCCAAGATATCAAATCTACATTAAAAAGACCTTCATTACTTTATTCAACAGTTGCAAGCATATCCTGCAGATGATTTTCCTGGTTAATGTTTCCTCAATCATCAAACTCTCTTGGAATTTGAGAATGTCTTAATATAATTTTTTTCAGTATGTATGTATGAAAATTTACGTCACAAATCTTCAATACGACTTTGTGTTAACATATTTAACATAAAATTTGCCACTTCACTTTTTTTTTCACATGGGCAGGCACCAGGAAACGAACCTGGGTCTCCGACATGACAAGGATTCTACATGCTGAGCCACCATCACACCGCCCCACTTTAAACATTTTTAAGTGTACAATTTCAATGGCATTAATTTCTTTTACAATATTGTGTGACCATCATCATTTTTCACTTCAAAACCTTTTTCATTATCCAAAACAGAAACTCTATCTATGAAGTAGTAATAATTCCCCATTCCCACTATTTCTAAACCCTGCAACCTCTAACCTTCTCTGGGAATCTGCTTATTCTAGAAATTCCATGTTAAATGGAATCATACAGTTTTTGTTCTTTTTGGCTTATTTTACTCAGCATAAAGTTTTCAAGGCTCATCCATATTGTAGCATGTATCAGTGGTATGAATTCATATTTCATTGTGGTTTTGATTTGCATTCCCCTACTGGCTAATGACATTGAGCATCTTTTTATGTGCTTTTGGCCATGTGAATATCTTCTCTGGAGAACTGTCAAGTCCTTTGCGCATTTTTAATTGAGTAATTATTGTCTTCCTGTTGTTGAGAGGTAAGAGTTCTTTATATGCTCATTAAACATTTATCAGATATATGACTTCCTTTTATTTTCTCCCATTTCGTAAGTTTTCCTTTGAGCTAACAAAAGTTTTTAATTTGGATGAGTCCAATTTATCTACTTTTTCCTTTAGTTGCTCATGCTTTTGGTGTCATATTTAAGAGCCCATTCTTAATACCAAGGTAACCATTTTATGATTTTAGCTCTTACATTTAGGTCCTTGGTTCATTTTTAATTAATTTTTGCACATGATAGAAGGCAGATGTACAATATGATATTTTTAACACAACCATCTACAGAAAAGTCTCAAGTTATATTCCAAAAAGAGAATGTCATACCCAAGTGTACTTTTAAAATTGAATTAAGTGTAAGCGAAGAGGACTTTGCTAACAGTTTCACATTACTGCATACAAAGCAACAGTTAAGCACTGTAATGTGGTCAGAAAGTGATGTTTTAACGACTTATTTCACAAGTTTGCTACATTGTATTACCAGTACACTCGAGGATACAACTTGGGGTTTGGGGTTAAAGTGTATCTCACAATTTTTCCCATTTAAAGTGACTACGGGCTCCCAGGAGGCTCTCAGGGGTTGAGGTTGAATGTGTGTTTTGTATTTTCCTGAACACATGTAATTTTTAGCAATGGACTACTGAAGCAAGACAAGACCCCATTTAATTGCTGTTTTTCTATAAGCAAAATGAAAAATAAAATATTTAAAGCATATTTTCTTTGAAAACAAAAAATGTCATTTATTTCCTCCCTTTTCATTTGCACAAGTCTATAGTGTTACATAATGAAACCAAAAAATGAACTAAATAAAGTACTTTCTCAAAGTTTATTTCGGATAAAGTAATTGAAGACAGTTTTACAATGATACATTGTACAAAGGAATGGAAAATAATTTAAGAGAGTATTTGAAGCCCTGGTTTCTAATATATTCATTAATGTCCATTTGCTCCCATGCCTACAAAGCACGGCCTCTGGGAGCCTTCGCCCCAAGTTCACAGTGGGGATATTTTCCACAAAAAAAGGACTGTTTGTGCGTGGTAAAGCAAAGCTCCCCTTGGAAAAAGAAAATAAGGAGAGACTTCCATCAGAAGTGTCATCACATCAGTAAGTCTTTCCAGTTCTGCAGCTCTGAAGCAATCAAAACACCATTAAACACAGAAACTGCTGTCTACTTAAAATATTTGAAATAATATGTCAGAATAAAAATTTCTCACACCTGTATAGTTAAATAGCCATGATTTCCAGCAAAGCAGCAAGTGCCTTACTTATTTTCATTGCCTTTTTCAGTTTATAGATCATTTCTTCAACTTTATGAAACTATATCAAACCAAAGCAAACAAACAGGAAAAAAAAAAAAAGACAAAATATCAGTTCAGCGAATTTCAATGCAAAAGGACATTTATCTTCTATCCTTTTTACCAGCTTTCCTCTTTCCAGAGAGTAAGTGTTTGGGCTTCATATCAAACACATGTCTATCTGCCTCCCCTTTCTTCCCCAACCGATTCATCTTCTTTTGAGCATTCTTCATCATAGTCTTGGCTTTCTTCATCATCTAAAAAGGGAGGGAAAAAACAACCATGAAATACTTAAGTTACTGAAAAATCAATTTCCGTTGTGTATAACCATAAAACAGTCCATCTTAATGTTCTTAATCTGCTAAGTTCTGTAGAGACCCAAATAGTCTTGTTCACTACTGTTTTCCCTCAAACCCACCACAGAGCGATAGGAACTCAATGAGTATCTGCTAATGAAGACAAAAAAAATCATATCTGGCACAAGTTTTATGCTTATAAGGAAAAGATAAATTTCATACCTGGAAGATTAGAGTAATCTGTTCTTATGATGTCTTAAACAAATTATGGAACTGCAACTGGTACTCATAAAAATTTACTAATCACATCTGATTAACAAGTGACAAAAACAATATTAAAATCCAGATTTCTAGATGAAAATGAGGCCATAACTTCAGGTAAGTTACTAGTTTCTAGACAATGGGGATAATAATACTTATAATGGCTATTATGAAGATTAACTAGTAAGTGTAAATGCCTGAAATATCATATGTACTCAAGAAAATGCCCTTCCTCCCACTTTCAGTTCAGTAAATGCTCTTTCCATCATGGGCATTTCTCAGTCTAAAAGTTGCTTTTTTTTTTTTTTAAAAAAAAAAAAAAAAAAAAGGCTGCTTGTCAGCTTTATATGTAAACTTTCTCCTACAGGTGAATTTTCATTTTTTCAAAATGAAAAGAAGTTACAGCAAAAGAAATTGTACATTTAAAGCTTCTTTCCCCAAAGACCCTATAAATGATTATATTGTATGATACTAACCAAAGCTACCAACTTGAAAAAACCATCCCCAAATAGCTCACTCTGAGTTATTTCCCTAGTAAGGGGCTAGTTGAAACTGAAGGCCCAGGGTCTTCAGATACTGGGTAGGTACCATATCCTAACACTTCCCTAAATTGCTGGAACCTAAGTTCAGACTACTTGATGCCCAGTTGTATTTATTCCTATTTCATACAGCCATTCTTTGGTTCACCTCCAACCCCCACCCCAGCCCCCAACAGGAAAGCATTAAGGAATGCTTCACCAGCTGAGCATGCCACTGTACCCTAGCCCGAGCACACTTCTCTATAGAATGGCCGGGTATGGGGGATGCATAACTTTTAAACCTCTGCCTGTCACTTCTCATCTGTTACAAATGATAACTGCTGGCATTTACCCTGAGCTTTAGTGTAATAATAGAGGTTTTGTTTTTTTTTTCTTTTTGCATGGGCAAGCACTGGGAATCAAACCAGGGTCTCCAGCATGGTAGGCGAGAACTCTGCCTGCTGAGCCACCATGGCCCACTCAATAAAAGAGGTTTTCAAAATTATCACATTACATTTTACAGGCACTAACCTTGACATCCCTAAGACCAGAAACATCACGTGGCGTTCGAGAGCAACTACGACTCCGAGCTATAGAAGAAGGTGGAACAGAGTCGTCCCGTTTTCTTTTCCTGGTAACACTCCGAGATCTTCTTGCCTGGATTGCATAGTGGGCCTGGGCATCATTAAAATAAAATCAAATAAACTAAGGATTTTAAAACATACACATTAAATTCTGATTATTTACTGGTCAAATGTTCTTTCTCAGTTAACATAAGCTGCTTTAATTTTACAAAGGTGATTTAACTTCATTTTAAAAAATTTACTTAAGAGTTGCCAATTACAAAATTGCTCCCCTTACAACCTAGACCTTTAGATTAGCACCACAGTTTATATTTCAGACATAATGAATTATTTCTCTCTCATGCCTCCATTTTGGGGGCTATATGAACACAAAGTAATAAGCATCAGACAGAAGGTTCAACCTTGGTATTAAGCACAGAAATGACACATTAGTAATTGAGAGGACAGATTCTGTAGTCAAACAGGCCAGGTCACAGTTCTGCCTTTTGCTGGCTGTGGAGATTTAAGTAAATCCCTTAACCCCACTAATGCTAACTCATCTATAAACTAGAAATAATAAACTATCTCAAAAGGTAAATAGTACCCGGGTTCGATTCTCAGACCATGCACTTCCCACCTCCCAACCCCCCAAAAAGAGGTAAGCAGTGATTAAGCACAATACTTACTAAACAATGAAAAATCAGAAGCCATACAAGTACATAAGGATGTAGGCAAACAGACACTCTATGTTACTGATTAAAACCCAAATTATCTAACCCTTCTAGAATAGATTTTAATACAATTATCCTTTGAATCTAGTAATTCCACTTCTAGTAATCTGTTCTTAGAAACTAATCTGGAATAGGAAAAAGTTCTTTTAACCAAAGACATAATTCATAATAGTAAAACAATGAGAATTCTAATTAATACTTGAGATGTCTTCTAATTTTTGGGTTCCCAGAGAAATGATGGGGTAGTGGAGACTTCTGGATTCCTCTAGTGAACTACTGAGAGCCTAAATCATTGTGTCTTGGGTAATATCTCATCTCTATTTGATAATTAGTTGGAAGTTAATTAAAGCATCATGATTTTAGTCAACAAGAAAGCTTAAAATCAGTCATGGTTCAAGTAAAGAAATTGTTCAGGACAACAAATTTATCTATTTATTCTGTTTGACATTCTATTCCAATTCATTTTTTCCCCAATACCAATTTATTATTATTATTTTAGACGCATAGTCTGGGAATTGAACCCAGGTGTCCCGTATGGAAGGCGAGCATGTTACCACTGAACCACTGGTGCACCTCCTGATGCCAATTTTACAAATTTACATGTTTCTTATAAACAACCTTAACTTCTCAGAAGAGACAGAATATGTTTTTAAACTGTAAGCAACCCAAAAAGCTCAAAATGAAACTGTATAGCTTACACTCAATTAAATATGAAAGGTAGATGTAATGTGCACAAAGTATGACCATAAATATATATTTTTGAAAGAAAACAGAAAAATAAAAAGTCCTATGCATAGAAAAACGACTTATACACATCTAATCTATTTTTGTGTGACTTTTTGTTTTGGTATTTTTCCAAGTTTTCATTAACGTGGAAATAGAAGATAATGTATGCTGCACTTGTGTGTGTGTGTGTGTGTGTGTGTGTGTGTGTGTGTGTGTGTGTATGTGTAAAATAAATTGACAAAAATGAAAAATAAAAAAGCATCGCGGTCACCTCACATGAATGGCAATGTTAATGAAAACGGAATATTCAACTAATGGATGGGAAACTTCCCTCAATCTCAGAGATCATTTTGTTAATTAAGCACTTGTGAATGCCCAAAGTTTTCCTAAAAGTTTTCACATATTGTGAACAATAACAAAGCTGAGTTGTAAAAATATCATCCTTCTGCACCAATGGCACAGGATCCTTGAGTCTCTTATACAAACGTCCTGAAATAGTCTCTGACAGGGAACTAGAGCAAAGTAGCTAATATGATTTAAGCCACTATTCTCATTTAGTTAATGAGGTATGTATCAAGTGAGTCCCTGCAAATCAAAATTCCTTGCCAATAAATCTCAATAGAAATGTTGAAAGTTCTAATTTCTTTTCTCCCATATTTTTCAAATCTACTTTTATTCCCACAGATACCAAAAATCTTGGCCTTCTTTGACAAAGTTGTATGCAACTATATAAATATCTGAAACCATCCCTACACACTTACATTGTCTTTATCATCCATGTCAACACCAAGATTACGCATCTCATTCTCCAAAACTTTCCGCTGAACCTGAAAAAGAAACAATAGGGTAACTTTTTTTTTTTAATTAGTCTGATGAAATACTAAAAATTCAAAGGAAACTATACTTTTTATGATGATTTTTAATACTCTTTCTTTCTTTGGGGGGGAACACGGGCAGGCTCCGTGAATTGAACCCGGGTCTCTGGCAATGGCAGGCAAGAATTTTGCCACTGAGCCACCGTCACACTACACTTTAATACACTTTTTAAAGAAACTATATTTTTACGTAGGATTGCTTTCAAGTTTTTGAACACCTCAACCTGATTCATTAAATCTTAAGAAAATGAACACTTACTAATGCATTTTATTGTGCGAAACACATTAGGATGTTACGTTTATGTCTTTCCGTTCTTCCCAACAATGCTGGGGATTAAATAATTATTGTCTTCACTGTATGGACAAGATTACTGAAGCTGAGAGGTTAAGCAATGTATCCAAAGACCCAAACCAAGGGCAGAGATTAAAGCTCTGCTGTCACAACCAAGGAAGGCCAAGAACTCCTTACCACTGACAGAAACTAGAGCATGGAATCCTTCTAAACACTAAATACTGCTAAGAGGAATACAAAAAGCTCTAAGTCTGTCAATACCAGTCATTTGCCATCATATGAAATGTCTTTTCAAATATATGAATATTCATTGATAGATTTCTAGAATTTCAAGGTATTTCCTTTCCTTTTCCACTAGAATTTTAAGGTATTTCCTTTCCTTAACTTCCCAGCATCACTATCCTCCTTTTTAGGGAAATTGTTCCTCTCGACTGCCTGCCCCATATGGTTCAGGTATGCTGTCATGGGACCCTGCTCTGGTCACAGGGATAAGGACATGCCCTAAGCCTGATATGACAGACTCCCACCTCCTGCCCCTGACACGTTATAGAACTGAAGAGATGATGCTCTAACAAAGAGAGCTAAAAAATGGATAGAGTCCTGACATCATTTGATCCATTCGTGCCTGAAGTGTGATTCTTGCCACATCAGCCAATAAACTGCCTTATGGGTCTGAATTAAGACTGGGTTAGGTTTCTGTAACTTGTAAATTATATTTCTGTAACTTGCAAAAGATAACAGTCCTAATTCAAACAGAAATGAAAGAATAAGAACAGGTTAAGTAATGGCTTTAAGCTTCTATAATTCACAAATTACAATCTTAATTTGTACAACTGCAAAGTGACTGAACCCAAAATTGCTGGCCTTGAAGCTTCAAAGGCCAAAAAAGGACACAGTAATTAATCAAAATAGAAAAGATCAAAAATCAATTTTGTAAGTCAACATATACTAACAAAATAAAATATGTAAAATCTTATGGCCATCTTAAGTTTGCTTAACCACAGGCATATTTAAATAAAGTATCCAAATAATCACTGTAAAACCTTTGTTTACATAGTAAGATACCCATTTTTTATGGTTCTAGGTGTACTGTTTGTTTTCTTAAATACAAATATTAAAAAAAAAAAATCTTACAGCCGCATATGGGTTGAAAAGTTTGATTTAGTAATGATTACCCAGGAATCTAACATGTGAAGAAACAGGCCATGCCTCTTTCCAAAGGTACAAAACTTGCCTTTTTAGCAGTTCGAGGCATTCTGGGTCCCTGTGTATTCTTTTCTTTGGACTGCAGAATTTTTAGTTTCTTTTTTTCTCTAATTTGCTTTGCCAACTGTCGGATTTCCACCATTTCCTCATCTTCACTTTCAGATTCACTGTCATATTCTCCAGCAGCTGTTCTTAGTTCTTCTTCTTTTTCTAACTCTTTCAATTTCTT
>PVIY010036058.1:0-25762 GCA_004026745.1 Myrmecophaga tridactyla
CTCTTTTAAAGGATTCCAATAAACTAATCAAGACACACCTGGAATAGGTGGAGTCACATCTCCCTCTAATCAAAGGTTAATACTGGTATGTCACATCTCTGTGGAGATAATCTAATCACATTTCCAATCTACAGTGTTAAAAAAAAATTGGATGCCTCTACAAGATGGATCAGGAGTAAAACATGGCTTTTCCAGGCTGCGTAATCCTTTTTTTTTTTTTCTCATGGGCAGGAACCAGGAATTCAACCACAGGCATCTGTTTAAGGATTATTTGGAAAGATTTAGATGAACGAGTACAATCTTAACATATCAGGGGCTCAAAAATCATCTCTGATCTACCCCTACCATCCCTATACCCATATTTCTCTCTCTGTGTATCTTTCTTCATCTCGGATCCGTGTCTCTGATCTTTCTCCCTCATTTGCCCTTTCCTCTCTGTCTCAATCTCTCTCTCTCTCTTTAAGTTTCGGTAAATGACCTCTTTATTGCTTGCACAGAACAAAGAGTCCAGAAGAGCAGGGGAAGAAATACCATCATGGCTCGTCTCCCAGGGTGGCTAGAACTGCCCAGGTCAGGGTTGGTGGATGGCAGCTCCGTGTGCCCCACATCACATCAGAATAGAATGTCTCTACCTCTCTTGATCTCTGATCCCTGCCTCCCCCAGCAGCCCCAGAGAGTCTCTGGCTCTGGCTGGACTCTTCCCCAACTTGGGAGTGGCTCCTGCAGCATTTCTCCCACCTCACCTGCAGGTCTGGACCTGGGAAGCTGCTGCTGCCCTTCCACCTCCCCCTAATACCACAACAGCCCCTGCAGACCCAAGTTCACCTCCCACCTTGACCCTGCCCACTACCTGGCTATGACCTTGTGACCCTCTCCCACTGTATTGGGCCTCAGTTTCCCCACACGCACAACTGCAGCCTTAACTGGATCCATGTGTAAGCTCCAAAGCTGATGCCTTGGTGTGGGACCTCCTCCAAACACTTTGCTTTTGTATCCCAGGCGCATAGCACTCGGCACATACTAGGTGCTCAACAAACCTGTACTGAATGGATGAACTGTTCTAATAAATCCTGGCTCTGACACTCTACTGTGTGAGTGTGGTCAAGTGACTTCCTCTCTCACAGCCTGATCTGTAAAATGGGGTTATAAAAATGCCTGCCTCAGGGGCCAATGTTAGTCTTCATTCAGCAAGTATTTGCTTTTCAAGTACCTGCTACTTCCTATACGCAGGGGCTACAACAGTGAATGAAACAGACAAAACTCCTTGTGGGGTTGATATCCGTGTGTGGGGGTAGGGGGTGGGGTGTGTGTGTATGTGTTGGAGGAAGGGAGACAATAAACAAGAGACATAAGAAATAACTCAATTGTATGGAATGTTGTATGAGATGTTAGAAGATGATAAAAGCCAGGGGAAAAACAAAATCG
Source organism: Myrmecophaga tridactyla (assembly GCA_004026745.1). Classification (NCBI taxonomy): domain Eukaryota; kingdom Metazoa; phylum Chordata; class Mammalia; order Pilosa; family Myrmecophagidae; genus Myrmecophaga; species Myrmecophaga tridactyla. The sequence continues at coordinate 1,426 of PVIY010036058.1, forward strand.
GAGCAGGGGGAGGGGCCAGGAATGTAGACTGGGGCTGCATATGAATTTAAATTGGGTGGTGAGAAGAAGACATTTAACCAGAGCTTAAAGGAGATGAGAGAGTGTTCCCTCTGCATGGACACCTGAAAGAAGAGAATTCCAGCCAGTGAGAGTAGCCAGTGCAAAGGCCCTGAGGTAGAAGTGTCCCGGGAATTGGGAGCAGTAGCCAGGATGTTGGCATGGCTGACGAAGGATGAGGAGGGAGGGCAAGGAGGTGGCAGGGCTAATCCAGGAGGATTTGCCTTTACCTGGAGTGAGATGGAACACATGGGAAGGTTTCCAGAAAAGGAGGGACTGTGATCTGTTTGTTTTAAAAGATCCCTCTGGCCACACAGTTGTCTTCCCCCAGGTCAACTTCTCTTCTGAGGTAGGTGCAGGCTGGGGCGGGATCCCCGATGTCATCTCCTCCATCCCCCTGCCACTGCCTGCAGTAGTAGGGTGCAAAGGCTGGCTTCCCACTCACGCTCTTGTCTCTGAGCCATTTGAGGGGAGGAATCACAGGCTGTCACCTGCCTTTTGCATAACTCTCTGTCCTTGACAAAAGTGAGTTACACAAAGGGAGTTTGCTGGGTGTGTGAGCCAGCTAGCCTCTTTTCTAATCCTCTTTTGCAACATCCGCTGAAGGGCTCGTGAGTTACAGCAAGAATCCACCCGAGACAGTCTGGTTGATGCCCCGTCCCAACTTTATTAATAGTGCCCCTTTCACTCTCAAAACAAGCCTCGTACAATGGTATGATATATTTGAATTATTGAAAGAGGAAAACTGGCAACCAAGAATTCTATATCCAGCAAAACTGTCTTACCAAAATGATGGAGAGGGGTTGGTCTCAACTGCAGTTGGGGTCATGGGTAGCATTTGTCTTCCTGGTCTTCGCCTTTTCACAAAATAGAATAGAAAATAGCAGCGTGCATCGCGGTAGCCTGGGCAAATGTGCTGAGTGCTGGGATATGTGGTGAATGAGACAGAAAAATTCCTTGCCCTCTTAGAGCTTACAGTCTAGCAGCAGGTGCTTGCTGGAGATGACTTCCCCGGAGTAGTATACCTGGAGGTGATTTGTAGATCCTGGTGCTAGTCTTCGGGGAGGACTCAGGCAGAATGGCATGAATCAGCAAATGAAGAAAAGGGCAAAGGCAAGTTGCCATCAAAGACGGCGTGGAAAGGCCCTCAGTGAGGCCAGGCCAAGCCAAGCTCAGCAGGTAGAAATAGAACCTCCCAACGCAATGGGGACCACAGACAATGAAGATGTGTACCATGAGACCAGGCATCTGGTTGTGGGAGAGGATTCCTTTCCTGGCTGTTTCTTAGAATGCATAATAAGAGGTGAAGTTTCTCAATGTTTGTTAGAAGAAGACTCATTTTTTCTTCAGCCCTTCGAATACCAGAAAACAGCAGCAGAAAAAGAGTTTTCTGAACAGAGTTTTGAAGACAAATCACTTCTTCAAAGTTCTTTCAAATGCATGGGGAAAAAGAGGCAAAACAAGAACTTCCTCAACCAATTGTTGGAGAGAAGTCTCTTCTTGGGTGTTCTGAGTCCCTGACGGGCAAAAAGCTTCCTGCTAGAGGGATACCTGGTGTTGACTTATCAGATCTTAAACAGCTGGCAGAATTTTCTAGAAAGAAGACAAGACAAAATAAAGAAGAGGACGCTCCAGAAACAATCATTTGTCCTCGCAGTGGATGCACAAGAAAGTGGAAGGATAAAGCTGCCCTGAGAAAGTATCTCTTCATTCATGCTCTCTGAGACCACCTATGTGCAGAATGTGGGAAAGGTTTCCATGGGAGCTCAAAGCTAAAAAGACATTTTCTGGTTCACGCTGGAGAGAAGGCCTTTCAGTGCACTTTTGAAGGGTGCAGAAAACGTTTTTCCCTGGATTTCAATCTGCATGCACATCTACAGATCCACACTGGGGAGAAACTGCTCATGTGCTCTTTTCAAGGATGTGGCAAATAACATGAAAATTTGCATGTGAACTCATTTTGAAGACCAAAAAGAATTAATGAAAAAGAAGATGGAATATAATCTTCAAATAGCATAAGCAACTTAACAGAAGAGTGATTGGGGATAAAAATGCCACTTTGATTATTGTTTCTAAGAAAGAATTTTAAAATCAATATTGCAACCCCATAGGGCTTTTTTAAAAAAATATTGCTAACATGCTTTTATACTTTGTGATACCATTTTTTTTTTACCTTTTCAAAAGGGAATTTATTATGTTACCAATTTACAGTTCTAAGGCATAAAAATGTCTGAACTAAGGCATCCAGGGAGAGGTACCTTGACTTAAGAAAGGCTTATGGGTCCAGAACACCTGTCAGCTGGGAAGGCACTTAGCAATATTTGCTAGCTTTTTCTCCCAGCTTCTCATTTCAAAAGGCTTCCCTGGGGGTGTTTCTTTCTGCATGTGATACCATTTTAAGAATATTATTGTAATCTAAAATATGCTTCCAAAAGAAAGGTCAGCAATACATTTACTTCAAAGGATAATACTTAATGTATGTACACTATTGGAAATTGGATTTCTTTTCACATACTAAAAATATGAAAGTGATTTCTGATTCTTTTATCTTATAGTTTCTAATTGTTTAGCTTGTGGTTTATAGGAATATACTTATGCTACATGTGATAATCCTACATATTAAAAGCAAATTGTCAATAAATGAGTCATTATACATTTCAAAAAAAATGAGGGAAAGTTTAAAATGTTTTCAGACACACACTGAGAGTTTGTGAACAAGAGATCTGCTTTACAAGAAATACTAAAGGGAACATTACAGGCAAATAGGAAAAGACAGAAGAAAGAGGTTTGGGGAAGAGTATAAAAATGAAAACTATCAGTAAGAGGAAAAGAGAGAAAAAATAAGATATGATATATCAGAATAAGGTTATGATGAATGCAGCAACATGGATGAAACTTGAGAACTTGAGTGTAATTAGCCAGAAGCAAAATGACAAATACTGTAAGGCCACACTAATACAAACTAACTACAATGTGCAAACTCTGAGAATTGAATCCAAGGACGTAGATTATCAGGGGAAGGCCTATTATAAAGGGTCCTGGATTGTGAACTTTTACAGCGGTCACATCTTTCCAGAGTTCTAATGGATATTTCTAAATTCTGAGATGCTAAGTTCTTTGTGTATAACCTGGTCATTCCCTGGAACTTCAGGTGTCTGTGTGATGCCTGTGACTCCCAGGCATTCCACAGCGATGAACTGAGAAAGACTTCTTGACGAAAGGGGAAGGGAAATGAAAGAAATAAACGTTTCTGTGGCTGAGAAATTTCAAATTGAGTGGAGAGGTCATTCTGGAGGTTATTCTCATGCGTTATGTAGCTATCCCTTTTCAGTTTTTGGTGTATTGGAGGAGCTCTAGGGACATGCCTGAAGCCATTGAACTGTAGCCTTGATTCTTGAACTGATTGTACAGGCTATTCCCATATGACTGTGTGATTGTGAAAACCTAGTGACTGACGCTCCCTTTATCCAGTATATGGACAAAGGAGTAAGACAATAAAGACAATAAGTAAATAAATAATAGGATAGTGGGTATGAGAAGTTTGGGGTATTTTTTTTTTTTTACTTTTTTTTTTTTTTTTTTTTTTTGGCCTGGTGTGGGCAAAAATAAATGATAAGGGCCCTAAGTTTTCATGCACGTTGATTTTGCAGCCAAGAAATCTCAGAAAACAAAAATGGATTTAGACGCTTTGAAGGCTGAAGGGTTAGCATCAAATAGGTTGAATGTTAGAATCGTGGACTTTTCAAACCACAAAAACAGCTGGCACGCTTACTCCATGCCAGGCAGTGTTGTAAACACGGAGCAGTTATTAAACTCATCTGATGCTCCTGTAACTGAGAAATCAGGATTTAAGGGATAACTTTGATTAGTGAGTCGTTATATAAAAATTATTTTTTGCTTTCTGGAATGTTGGAGTAGACAGGGAAATGCCTGAGATCTCTGCATTGCAGTCCAGCTGCCTCGATATCTGAAATGAGTGTAAAAAGTCCTTGTCCTGTGCTTTTGTGATGGTCAGAGCTGGCCATTCTCTTATAGAAAGAGGCCCTAATGCTAATGAAGTCAGCCATTTACTACTTCTTCCTTTTGGTTTACACCTTTAGTACTGAAGTAATGGCTCTCCCTCCCCTCCTTTCAAATTATGTTCTATTGAAATGCCAATGATAACACTGTCTCCTTTTCTGCTCTGAAATGACTATCTGTAATCACCTCATCTCCCCATGCTAAAATGCTTAAAAACCTTAAACCTCCTAAACTTGGGGAGACAGATTTTGGGCCATTAGGCTGTCAGCTCTCCTGCTACATGTGTAGTAATAAACTCTCTCTCTCTTTGAAACTCTGGTGTCTTAGGAATTGGTTGTTGAGTGCTTCGGCAGAACAATCCTTGGCCTTTGTCCGGGAACATTCCAACCACTTTAGGAGGACATGCCATCTTCCCCATTTTAGAGAGGTCTGAGGCAGCGAGTTTCCAGCTGGTGGGCAGGCAGGCTGGGATTTGCCCTGGCCTATGTCACAACACTAGGCTGGTTTTTCGGTCAGACAATGTCAAGATCTATATTACAAGCGTGCCAGCAGCAGTTCGTAAATATTGAACTACCCTTCATGGAGGGCCTTACCGAGTTGGTGCAACAAGCTTCTGAGGTCCACGTATGTTCCCCAACTCCTTCTTCTCATTCCTTCACTCATTCGGCGAATGTTACTAGGGGCCTGTTCCACATGTTCCCAGTGCTACAACTGATCATAAACTGGCAAAAAACAAACTAACTAAAGCCCTGCCCTCAAGATGTTTACATACCCATGTGTTTAGAAACAGATAAATAAGCAAATAAAATCAGTGGTATAATGATAAGTGCTGTCGACAAAAATAAAATTGAGGGTAGGAGTGTACAAAATGCTCAGGGCAAGAAAGTCTTGTAATATGAAAATAAAGAGGTGAGGGAAAGTCATGCTGTGACAGTAATGATTTGAGCAAAGACAGAGGAGGAGAACATGGGAGCCACTTGGATAGACTGGAATGAGATATTCTGGGGGAAAACATTCCGAGAAGGGACAGGCAGTGCCAGGGCCTGAGGTGGGAGTGGGCCCCAAGAGCTCAGGGTGAGTGAGGGAACCAGGGTGGCTGGATTTTCATGAGCAAGAGGGAGAGGGTTTTGTGAGAGTAGAGAGACTCAGAGAGGCAAAGGCACTTTCTAAAGGTCACACAGCTAGTAGGTGGCAGACCCTACACCTGAACAAGGCTTAGTATCAGAGCTCAAGTTCATCATGCCTGTAGCATCATTCTTTTAGCAGAACCCCTTCCCCCATAGCAAATATCCCCCACCCATGATTTCCAGGAAACCCATAGATCCCAGCCCAGGCCACACCTTCTTTTTTTTTCCACACAGGCAGGCACCGGGAATCGAACCCAGGTCTCTGGCATGGCAGGTGAGAACTCTGCCTGTTGAGCCACCGTGGCCCACTCAGCTGCATTTAAATTTAAATCTCACCAATGAAAAGCTGCCAACTCCCAACTTAGCCCATTGCTTCCAAAACCAACCAGTGGAAACCTGACAACTTCCTGCTCCTACATTAGACAAAGAAAACTCACCACCTCTCTCTACTTCCTGTTAACCATCCTATATAACCTGAACCCCTTCCTTTACTGGGTGCCATCATCATCTTAGGCACCAGCCCACTTGCTCATAGCTTCACAATAAAGATCGTTTAATTGAATCTGGGCTCTTCTCCCTCTTGTCAAAAAACTTATCATCCTTATAGCTTTCACAGTGTGACTGTGTGGTTGTGAAAGCCTCGTGTCTGATGTTCCTTTTGTCTACCTTATTGATGGACGGGTAAAACATATGGATTAAAAATAAATAAATAATAGGGGGTACAAATGTTAAAATAAATTTAGTAGATTGAAATGCTGGTGATCAGTGAAAGGGAGGGGTAAGGCTTGTGGCATGTATGGATTTTTTTCTGTTTTCTTTTCAGACTTGACTCTGAGTCAAGCCCCATAAGCCTGTGTGTACTTATAAAGAAAAGCTACTTCTCATCGGATTTCCTCCCCCTAGCATTCCCACCATCACTGGACTTCAAGAAGGTGGGAATCAGAATTCTGGGTCAAATTAACTTCTTCAAAAAGTGATTCTCACATGCAAACCAGCGGTGACCGTGTAGGAAAACATTCCACGCCCTCAGCTCCCCAGCTGGTTCTCCCAGGTTGTAGGTGGGCTGGTCAGGAACAGGCTGCTACTCAATCATTCAACACATCACGCATCTACTCCGTCTTCTTTCCAGAACTGAGGGAAAGGGGCCCAGGTCGAGCTCCCCATGAGCTGCAATAAGCGTCTCATGCAGCTGCAGTCACCTGTCGAAGGATGCTGTGTAACCGTCCTTGCTTAGGGGATGGATTTTCCAATCTGTGTCCTTATCTACACTTTTTTCCTCCTTCTTGGTTTATTACACATACCCTGGCCTTTGAATGTCTAATTTGAAAGGGAGATGGGTATTCGCAGAGCCCATGCTCCTCTGCGTGGGCCTCCTCTGCCTTCTCAAGTCCGTGGGGAGATGGGCTGGAGGATGTGCTTCCCGGTGGTATCATGTGCATTAACATCCACTAACCCAGCTGCAGTGAATTGTCTACAACATGGACATGACTAGGTCACAGCTTGCTTCACACCTTCTGTGGCCTCCCGATTGTCCTTGGAATGACATTCACTTTCCAGCCTGACACCGAAGATTGTCATCCTCAGACCCCAGTGCCTTCTCCCATTATCTTCACCATCTGGTGTCTCTTTTCTGTGGAACCCATGATCTTTATTGGGCTCCAAATGCACCACACATTTTCATGCCAGCTACTCTGTGCTCTTGCTATTTCTTCTGCGTGGAATGTCCCAGCTGCAGAAGGAGGAAAGGCTGCTAATTTTCCAGTCTTTTGGAAGATTTACTGTTATGGAGATCTCTACCCTCTATTCATTCGTGGCCAGGGGGAGAATAATCCAACTCCTGGGGCATTAGGTATGAAGTGCCCAGAGGTCACTTGGGCCATATCCCTGCCTCCACAGCCTCCTGCCCATCCAGGGATTGCTACATTCCCTGACTCCTTTGAGGCCTCCTCCCTTCATCGTAACTCCCTTCCTTTCAGTGGCTCCTCTTTTGAGCCTATTAGAAGAAGAAGGAAGGGAAAAGATGGAAGAAGGAAGGGGAAGACGAGCATGGATTGAACTTAAGCATCTATGTCCCAAAAAATATTAATCCTGTCAACCTACTCACAGGTATCATATCTCCATTTCATAGATGAGAAAACTTCAGAGAAATGAGGTGATTTCTCAAGATGCTGACTCCAAAATTCAGCATACTATTGTTTTAGTTAGGATAAATAACACTAGTTGCTGTAACAAACAGACCCCCAAATCCAGTCAACTTAACTCAATGAAAATTATTTTTCCCTTATGTAAAGTCTAATTAGGTGTACCTTGTTGGTGACTGGATTTAAATTTGTTCAGTCTTCTCCCATCTTCTGGGTCCATACACTCCTAGACTCATAGTGTCCTTGCCATTTAAAGGTAAAGAAACAGAAATGCATGTGGAAGTGTGTGTGTGTGTGTGTGTGTGTGCGCGCGCGCGCGCCAGGCCTAGAGCTGGCAAATACTACTTCCGTTCACATTTCATTGGCCAGAACTCAGTCGCATAACCACACCTAACAGCAAGGGAGGCTGAGAAAGGTCTAAACATGTACTTGGGAAGAAGAGAAGTTGTGTATTGTTGATTATTAGTGGCTTCTGCCTCAACCACATGGAAGGGAAAACTGATACTCAGAGGGGAGTGTGTTGAGCAAAGGCAACCAGACTAGGTGGGAGAGGAACCCAGGTCCCCCCACCCTGGCAGGAATGGCTGACAGCTGAGTCGTGGCAGTGGACAGCCCTGTGGAGACTGGCAGGCTCCAGGTAGTGTTCAGCAGGCCCATAATCTGACCTCAGAGCCTACTTCCAACTGGAATTCTTCAGGAGATTAAGGACTCATTTGTCTAAGGTGTTTGTTTGTCTGCAAAGGAGACCCAGGCTCAGGAATGTCAACTGAGAAAAAGCCCTTGGTTTGGGGGCCTTTCTCTACACTTTTGTTGGGTGAAGTTGACAGGTACTTTTCTGAGCTGCAGTTCCCACCGCCTTCCAGAAATAGGATACCTGGCTCCAAGCAGGAGAAAGATCACAAAAGTCTAAAGCCTGTGCCAACAAGGTAGATACCTGATCTATCGCAGGGATTGTGCCTGGAGGGCCCTTGCTGAGCCAAGTGTTAACCCTTTAGCTGCTGGACCGTGGGCACTGGGGAGAGCCTCAGGGTGGTAGTCCTTTCCCAGCCAGCCTGGGAAGCGATAGGTTTTTCAACCGGGAGGGAGAAGAGACCAAAACTTGATCAAAGGGGCTTTAATGGGAGGCTATGCACAGACGAGCTGATGCCTAAAATGGCAACAGACCCCAACAAGGGAAGGGGTTCTGCCTACTTCCAAAACCAACCAATAGAAACCTGCCAGCTTCCTGCTCCCAAGCTAGACAAAGGAACCCCCACCCACCCACCCAAGCCTCTAGCTAGCTTTGACAATTTTTCATTGGCGCAGTTTAAAATACAACTGCTGGGGGGGGGGGGCTGGAGTAGGCTTGGAGGGGTTTCCTGGAAATCATGAGTGGGGTAAGCTTCTTGGAATATTTGATCGGAGGAGGTCACACCATGAGGGAAGGGTCTGCCTAACATTCCAGCCTTTGCCTTTTAGTTTTCTTGGGATGCTGAAGGGTGAAGTTCTGTCTTCTGTATCTGCTTCCTGCTGGTGAGAAGTGCAGAGCTGTCCCTGTGTTTCAATCCAGGGCACTGGCTGGTACTGATGTCACTCACAACCTGAGTCATCATTTGGACAGTTCTGCAAATAAAGCTGGGTAAACAATTTTAAGAGACAGGTCCCAAAAATGAGGAGGGCTGTCTGGACAGTGACTCTCTAACTGCTTCAAAACTGGAAAGGGGCATTGTCATCAAGGGATAAAGCGATGATACTATGAAACTGGCTGTTGTTCTTGGACAGTCTGGCATCTCAAGGTTTCAGAGCTTCTCTGGCATTGGAACAATCTGTAGGTTTTAAGCCTCTGAAAAACAAACCTAATAAGTAAAATTTTATAAAGCACCAAGGATATCTTTTTGGGTTCCCTACTGTTGGTTGGGGTTTCCCATATTGTGGCAGTTTGCAATATCTGGCTGAAACTTACATAAGAGTAACTTCTACAATGACCTCTTGACTCAATTTGAAATCTCTTAGCCATTGAAACTCTATTTCTCTTTCCTCTTTGGTGAGTTAACAGTACCAGGGCCAATTATGTTTCATGCTGCCAGGGCCAGGCTTACACTCCTGGAAATTATATCCCATTAGGGGGGATGTGTTCGTTTCTAACCTGCCAGAATGCAGTATACCAGAAATGGAAGCTTTTCTATAAAAGGGGAATTTAATAAGTTACAAGTTCACAATTCTAAGGAAGTGAAAGTGGCACCAACAAGAGGTTACCTTCCCTCAAGAAAAGCCAATGGGTCAAAAACACCTCTGTCAGCTGGGCAGTCACATGACTGGCATTAGCTGGCCCCTTGCTCCTGGGCTCTGTTGATTTCAGCCTCTGTTCTTGTGGGAGTTTCTCACTTTGCTTCTTTGGGGCTGGCTTTCATCTCTTGGCTTCCCTTGGCTCTCTCCAGGTTCTGGCTGGCTTAACATCTCATGGCAATGTCTGCTGGGTTCCAAGCATCTGCAAACATCTGTGTCTCTGTTCTCCACATGTCTGTATTTGTTTCAGCTCTGCTATGAAGTTTCTGTCAGCTCTGAGGCTTTTTCATTTCTGGCTCTCTCTCCAAAATGTTTCCTCTTTTAAAGGATTCCAGTAAACTAATCAAGACCCACCTGGAATGGATGGAGTCACATTTCCATCTAAGCAAATGGTACACTCACAATTGGGCATGTCAATCTCTTTGGAGATAATCTAATCAAGAGATTCCAGCCTACAATATTGAAAAAATATTAAAAGAAATGGCTACTCCCACAAGATTGGATCAGGATTAAAACTTGGCTTTTCTGGATTACATAATACTTTCAAACCAGCACACGGGATGTTCAGAGCTTGACTTGGAGAAAGAAAGAGACCATATTTGTGTATCAGCAGAGATTTTCTGGGGAATGACTCTTAAGCACTAATCATAAGTAGGTTCAGTTTGCTATTACAGAAATAAGTTTCATAAGGGCAAGCCTCAAAATTGAAGTGTTAGCTTATAAAATTGAGAGCCCTTCTTGCTTAAGAAAATGTCAGGAATCTCCCAGATGGAGACATTTAATAGTTCTATTTTTCCCAGTATCTCAAGGAACTTTGCATTTTTTATTTTCTGTCCAAAATATTCTGAAATGCATCGTTGCATAACATTAATTTGTACAGAATATAAAGATTTTATTCCTTATTTTAGGTTCTATATTAAATAAATCTGCATTAGGTTTTTAAATTAATTGACTAGACAGATTAAATTAGTGTGCTACAGAAAACTTAAATTTTGGACAGAATAAATCTTTTTCTTTTTATCTCACACAAAAGTTAAAGCTTTAAAATACAGACAATATTATTCTTTACCCTGTATATTGATTTACCTTAGTTTTAAGCAGATCAGTTTCATCACACCTCTGATCAGCATTCTCTCTTTCTCAGTTGCAACCTTTATAACAGTTGCTATATGGAACCATGCTGTCTTTCAGGGTTGGAGAACTAAATCTGAGTTTCAGGTGTCACAGAGACACTTATAGTTCCAGGGCACTATGAGGCTATACAAAGAATAAATCATTTTAGAATTTAAAGATAACAGTTAAAGCTTACAATATGAGCTTTAATTATTTTTTGTATGTATGGCGGGGGTCACATTTCATTCTTTTTACATGTGAGTATCCTGTTATTGCAGCACCATTTGATGAATTTTTGTTTGCTTGGTTTTTTTTTTTTTTGGTTTTTTGTTTTTTTATCCTTTCAGGAAGTGTATGGGCCAGGAATCAAGCCTGGGTCTCCTGCATGGCAGGCAAGAATTCTACTACTGAACTACCCTTGCACTCCACCCTCAAGCTTTAATTTTTTTTTTTTTTTTTGCTTGGGCAGGCACTGGGAAATGAACCCGGGTCTCTGGCATGGCAGGTGAGAGCTCTGCCTGCTGAACCAGCATGGCCCCCTCTCAAGTTTTAATTTTTATAAGCATTTTTAAATGAAGCTACTTTTAGAATAAAACATTAGACAGTTGTTTTATATTAACAAACCATAGCAGAGCTTTTGTTCTGTTTTACCTTTACACATTTACCAGTTATGTTAACAGATAAAATATAACATGTATATTTGTCCTGCCTTTCTTTTTTTTAAAATATTTTTATTATAAATCCTTAACAAACATACAAACATTCCATACATGATGTAGAATCAGTGGCTCACAATATCATCACGTAGTTGTGTATTCATCACCATGATCATTTTTTTGAACATTTACATCACTCCAGAAAAAGAAATAAAAAAGAAAAAGAAAAAACTCATACATACCATACCCCTTACCCTTCCCCCTCATTGACCACTAGCATTTCAATATATCAATTTATAACCTTTGTTTCCCCTATTATTTGTTCGTTTTTATCCATATTTTAACTCATCTGTCCACACCCTAGATAAAAGGAGCATCAGACATGAAGTTTTCACAATCACACAGTCACGTTGTAAAAGCTGTATCATTATACAATCATCATCAAGAAACAGGGCTACTGGAACACAGCTCTACAGTTTCAGGTACTTCCCTCCAGCCACTCCAATATACCATAAACTCAAAAAGGAATATCTATATAATGCATAAGAATAACCTCCAGGATAACCTCTCAACTCTGTTCGAAATCTCTCAGCCACTGATACTTTATTTTGTCTCATTTCTCTCTTCCTCCTTTTGGTCAAGGTTTTCTCAATCCCTTGATTCCGGGTCCTGTCTCATTCCAGGATTTCTGTCCCATGTTGCCAGGGAGATTTACACACCTTGGAGTCATGTCCCACATGGGGGGGGCGGTGAGAGCAGTGAGATCACTTGCTGTGTTGGTTTAGAGAGATAGAGGTCACATCTGAGTAACAAAAGAAGTTCTCTGGGGGTGACTGCTAGGCCCAATTTTGTCCTGCCTTTTAAAGTTTTTCCTTGTCACAGATGGAGCTCTGACCCATAGCTGACTAGAGAAGTAGTCGAGCAAAGCAGTGCAATGGATAATTTGGATGTTTCTATGATCTGTAGCTTTTTAAGAATAATTAAAACTACTAACAACACCATACCATTGCTGACCATCATACAGATTAGTATCAGGATATTACATAGACAGTGAGAACATTGTCAGGGTTTTTTTTTAATTAAGAACTTTTTATTGTGAAAAGTAGCATATATACAAAAAAGCAACAAACTCCCAAGCACATCACAACAATTAACTATAGAACAGATTTCAGAGTTTGGTATAGGTTACAGTTCCACAATTTTAAGTTTTTCCTTCTGGCTCCTCCAAGACACTGGAAACTAAAAGAAATATCAATATGATGATTCAAGAGTCATACTCATTTGTTAAATCCTATCTTCTCTTTTATAACTTCACCTTCTACTTTGATCTTTTTAAAATATTTTTATTGATATATATTATATATTCATGTACCATGTAATCATCTGAAGTGTACAATCAGTGGTTCACAATATCATCGTATAGCTAGCTGTGCATTTATTATTACAATCAACTTTTTTTCTTTTTTGTGAAAAATAACATGTATACAAAAAAGCAATAAATTTCAAAGACATTGCAACAATTAGTTGTAGAACAGATTTCAGAGTTTGGTGGGTGTTGCTGTGCTGATTTGAAAGGATTTATGTACCCTAGAAAAGCAGTGTTTTAATCCTAAACAATCGTGTGAGAGCAATGGTTTCTTCTCATCCCTATTCAGTACTATAGGTTGGAAACTTTAATTAGATTATCTCCATGGAGATGTGACTCACTCAAGAGTGAGTGTTAGACTGGATTAGGTGGAGACGTGTCTCCGCCCATTCCAGGTGGGTTTTGATTGGTTTTACTGGAAGAAGTAACTTTGGAAGAAACACTTTGGAAAAAGCTAGAGAACTACAAAAGCAAAAGCCATGAGAATCTGCAAGAGCAGAGAATGCTGCAGCACCAGGAAACAGAGAGTCCACCAGCTAGTAACTTTTGGAGATGAAGAAGGAAAACACCTCCAGGGGAGCTGGAGAGGAAGCTAGCAGATGATGCCGTGTTTGCCATGTGCCCTTCCAGCCAAGAGAGAAACCCTGACTGTGTTCGCCATGTGCCTTTCCAGATGAAGGCGTAACTCTGACTGTGTTCACCAAGTGCCTTTCCACTTGACAGAGAAACCCTGAACTTCGTTGGCCTTCTTGAACCAAGGTATCTTTCCCTGAATGCCTTAGATTGGACATTTTTATAGATTTGCTTTAACTGGGACATTTCCACAACCTAAAAACTGTAACTTGCAACTTATTAAATTCCCCTTTTTAAAAGCCATTCCATTTCTGGTATACTGCATTCCAGCAGCTAGCAAACTAGAATAGTTACAATTCCACAATTTTAGGTTTTTACTTCTGGCTGCTCTAAGATACTGGAGATCAAAAGAAATATGAATATGATTCAGCACTCATACTCATTTGTTAAACCCGACCTTCTTTGTATAACTCCACCATCACCTTTGCTCTTTCTATCCCATTCTTTATGGATATTTGGGTTAGGCCCATTGTAACTTTTTCACAGCCAACCTGTTTTGTTTTGTTTATAACTTTTTAAAATTGTATAATATAACATATATACAAAGCAAAGAAAGAAAACAGCAATAGTTTTCAAAGAGGTCTTCAACAAGTAGTTACGGGACAGATCCCAGAGTTTGTCATGGGCTACCATACCATCATCTCAGATTTTTCCTTCTATCTGCTACAGAACAAAAGAAGCTAGAAGGAATAATATTTTTTTATCATCACAATCAACTTTTTTGTGGAAAATAACATATGTACATAAAACAATAAATTTCAAAGTGCAGTATAACAATTAGATGTAGAACAGATTTCAGAGTTTGGTATGGGTTATAATTCCACAATTTTAGGTCTTTACTCCTAGCTGCTCTAAGATACTGGAGACTAAAAGAAATATCAATTTAATGGTTTTGCAATCATATTTGTTTGCTAAACTCTACCTTCTCTGTATAACTCCACCTTCACCTTTGATCTTTCTATCCCACTCTTCAGGGGTATTTGGGCTATGGCTATTCTAACTTTTTCAAATTGGAACGGGCTGTCAATAATAAGGGGTAGGGAGATGAAACTAGCTGATGCTATGGAGAGGTTGGGCCCTCTAGATTTCAGGACTTATCTGGTCCAGGGACCCATCTGGAGGTTGTAGGTTTCTGGAAAGTTACCCTAGTGTATGCAACCTTTGTAGAATCTTATATATTACCCTAGGTGTTCTTTAGGATTGGCTGAAGTGGTTTTGGTTGGGGTTTGGCAAGTTATGATAGGTAGCAATCTCGACCTGAAGCTTGGGTAAGAGTGACCTCTAGAGTAGCCTCTCAACTCTATTTGAACTCTCTCTGTCACTGATGCTTTATTAGTTACACTTCTTTTCCCTCTTTTGATCAGGATGGAATGGTTGATTTCATGGTGCCAGGACTGGATTCATCCTTAGGAATCATCTCCCACATCACCAAGGAGACTTTCACCCCTGGATGTCATGTCCCACTCATGGAAGAAGACAATTTCACTTGCAGAGTTGGGCTTAGAGAGAGTGAGACCACATCTGAGCAATAAAAGAGGTCCTCCAGAAGTAACTCTTAGGCATACCTGTAGGTAGGCTAAGCTTCTCTGCTACCTACATAAGCTTCACAAGAGTAAGCCTCAAGATCAAGGGCTTGGCCTATTGATTTGTGTGTCTCTAAAGTTTGACACAGTATCAGGGGATTCCCTGATGGTAAAGTCTAATAGTTTCATATTTTTTCTCCTATCCCTCTAATACTTTTTGATTATCTGCTTAATTTATTCTAGGATGTATCCTGGCATTACATTAAGCTATACAGGATTAAAGGTCCTCATTCTTATTCAGACTCATTCTTATTCTGAGTCTTGTGCTCACAGACATTCCTGTGCATATCTGTCTCACACCCAACTTGAAAAGGACAGAAACACTGGACAAAGCAAGCCACTTACCAGCTGTGTGGAGCTGGACAAATGTCTTCACTTTCTCTATTCTTCATCTCTTCATCTGTAAAATAGGGAAGATGATCGGAATTGTCTCACAAGAGGTTGTTTTGAAGACTCAGTAAGGACATGTGAATACAAAGCCTAGCAGATAAAAGTCACTCAAAAAAGTTTACCTCTCCCCACCCTGATTCTACTGAACCAAATGCATTCATGGAGTAATATGAAGCACTGGAGGAGCTGGACAAGGAGGGGACTCCAAGTCTCCAGGAGCGCAGGGAGCTGTAGTGGCCAAGTCTGACCCCAGTATGAGAGGCTCCCTGTGACCTGAATGGGTTGGGGACTCAGATATCTTCAGATAGCAGATGACAGTAGGTCAGCATGTAGAGCCTGCAACAGGCCATCAAAATGAGCCATAGTCAGCTGGCAGCCATTAACCCCGAGCAAGGCAGGCATGTATGCCAGCTGAAAGTCCCTCACGCATGCGCAGTATAAAGGTCAATAAATCAGTAACAACATGTCTGGGGCTAGCCCCAATTATACTTATCATTTCTAACTTGCGTTATGATTGGTCCATGATGCCTTAACCAAACAGCTCCGTATCCTGCTATGTATAAAACCTGCAGCTGTTGTACCTCCTTGGTCCCAACTTGCAACGGCACCTGCAAAGCTTTGTGCCCTGCTGTGCAGCACAACTAAATGATTTGAACCTGACCTCTGGTGTCGTGTCCTGTCTTGGAAGCCACTCAGCTGAATGCTGTGCCCCAGTGCCAGGGGTGCAACAAGTAAATACTGTGAGAAAATGAAAACCTGGTGTCATGATCAGGTTCGTGTGTCAACTTGGTCAGGTGGTGGTACCTGTTTGTTTGGGCAAGTGCTGTCCTGTCTGTTGCTATGAGGACATTTCATAGAATTAAATCATGATCACATCAGCTGCATCCACAGCTGATTGCATTAGTAATAAGCCAAGGGGAGTGTCTTCTGCAATGAGTGAAGCTTAATCTAATCACTTTTAAGGAGAATTCAGAAGAGACAGTTTCTCTTTCTGCTTCAGGGATCAACCTTCTCCTATGGAGTTCATCCAGCCCCTTCATCAAAGTCGTAAGCTTCACAGCCTGCCCTACAGATTTTGAATGTTATGTTCCCATGATTACATGAGACACTTTTATAAATTTTATATCTATGGATATTCCTGCTGATTCTGTTTCTCTAGAGAACCCTAGCTAATGCAGCTTGGTACCAGGAGTGGTTCTTTAAAAACAGAATCTTAAAAATGGGTTTTTATGATTGATTTTCTACTCTGACTGGACTCAAAGGCACTAAGGATTCTGATTCCCATAATCAGAATGATACTGCCAATCCATGGGGTGAGTTGACAAAAGAGATAGTCAAAATATCACCACTGAAAAGTTCCCATTTATTTATTTATTTATTCAATGCTTGTTCTCTGGGTGTAAGGTCTAGGAAACTGCCTCCTATTAAAATATATTTTCTTCTAACAGTTTTATGGTCTTAGATCTAATGGATTCTTGTAATGCTTCACTTGTATTAAACCAGGCTCTGGGGGATAATGTTTTTTACACCATTACGGAGTTTGGTGGAAATAGGAGGTATACAGACGTTGGCCTGTTGTTGTTAGGTATGCTGTGTACATTAATGACTGAAAGGGGTGGCTTTAAGGTTTCAGATCATAAGCTTACCTGCCATCTGACAGATGTAAATGTTTCTCTAAATGTCCTGAAGGAAAAACTTATTTCCTGAAGCTGTGGACTTGAGATCTCCAAAAATCAGACTCAGAATCTTATTGTTAGAGTAGCAACTTTACAAAGTAAATGGAAATCTCAATGTTGCATGGTGTCTGCTGTTAAAGTGAGGGCATTGATTGGAAAGGAGTGGGACCCTGAAAAATGGGATAGTGACATATGGATTGATAATGATGTAGGTGGAGAGCTTGAAACCCTAGGTCATGCTGAATCTTTTCTAGATAACCCTGTAATAGTCTGCCCTGAGGACATAGCCACCCCACCTTCAGCCTGCCTTGAGGAGTTGGCCACCCAACCTTCTGCTGAAGGGATTAGCCCTAGAGTGATTAATCCTGTTTCACCAGATGAAACTGCAAATGAAGGCCCTGAAGCAAATGGCTTGGAAGATATTTCTAATTCTTTTCATGACCCACCCTCACCACCCCTCATTTCTTCCAGACCTATAACTAGAATAAAGTCCCAACAGGCCCCTAAAGGTGAGGTACAAAGTATCACATATAAGGAGGTACGTTATACTCCAAAAGAACTGTGTGAGTTTTCCAATTTATATAGACAGAAATCAGGGGAATGTGTGTGGCAATGGATTTTAAGGGTGTGGAATAATGGTGGGAGGAATATAAACCTGGATCCAGCGGAATTTATTGACATGGGCCCACAAAGCAGAGATTCTGCATTCAATATTACAGCTTGAGGGGTTAAAAAAGATATTAACAGTTTGTTTGGATGGATGGCTGAAACATGAATCAAAAGGTGGCCAATATTACCTGAGGTTGAAATGCCAGAACTGCCCTGGTATAATGTAGATGAGGGGATCCAGAGACTTAGAGAAATTGGGATATTAAAGTGGATTTATCATGGAAAGCCTGCTCTTACACCCCAGAAATGTCTGGAGGATGCACCATTTACCAGAAGTGAGAAATAAATTTGTGAGACTAGCACATCATCCCTGAAGAGCTCTGTAGTTGCACTTCTCTGTAGGTCAGACATGACTGTGGGAACTGCTGTCACTGAGCTAGAATCCTTAAACACAATGGGAATGACCAGATCCCAAGTTGGCAGAAGCCAGGTGACAGTACTTAATCACCAAAGACAGGGTGAACATGGCTATTATGCTAGACAGCAGACTCAGAGCAGGAGTCAAAATAATCTGATGTCCAGAAACTTGTGGTGTTGGTTATTAGATCATGGGGTACCTAAAAGTACGATAGATGGGCAGTCTGCTAAATTCTTGTTTGAGCTGTATAAACAAAAGAGTTCTAGGTCAAGTGAACAGAAGTCTTACTTGAATTACAAAAACACAGAGTCATGGCCCCTTAATCAATTTCCGGAATTGAGACAGTTTACAGACCCAGAGACCCTTGAATGAGGGGGAGGCTAGGTCCCTTTGGGGGAGAACCCTGTTGCACTGCCACAAATTTATACTGTTAATCTTCCTCCAAGCCTTCCCCAAGGAGACCTTTCACCAGAATCACTGTGCACTGGGGAAAAGGAAATGATCAGCTATTTCAGGAAGTATTAGACACTGGTTCAGAAGTGACATTAATTCCAGGGAACCCAAAACATCACTCTGGTTCACCAGTCAGAGTGGGGGCTGATGGCAGTCAGGTGATTGATGGAGTTTTAGCTATGGTCCATCTCATATTGGGTCTGGTGGACCCCTGGACCCATTCTGTAGTTATTTCCCCAGTTCCAGAATGCATAAATGGAATAGACATCCTGAGCAACTGGCAGAATCCCCACATTGGCTCTCTAACTTGTGCAGCGAGGGCTATTATGGTGGGAAAGGCCAAGTGGAGCCACTAGAACTGCTCCTAGCTAGCAAAATAGTAAATCAGAAACAATACCAGATTTCTGGAGGGATTGCAGAGATTACTGCCACTCTTAAGGACTTGAAAGATGCAAAGGTGGTGATTCCCATCAACTCTCCTATTTGGCCTCTACAGAAAACAGATGAGTCTTAGAGGATGGCAGTGGATTATTGTAAGCTCAGACAGGCGGTAACTCCAATTGCAGCTGCTGTTCCAGATGTGGTATCATTGCTTCAGCAAATCAATACATCCCCTGGTACCTGGTATGCAGCTATTGATCTGGCAAATGCTTTTTTCTCTATAACTGATTAGTAAGGACCACCAAAAACAGTTTGCTTCCAGCTGGCAAGGTCAACAATATACTTTCACTGTCCTGCCTCAGAGGTATATAACCTCTCCAGACCTGTGTCATAATCTTGTTTGCAGGGACCTTAATCATTTCTCCTTCCCACAAGACATCATACTGGTCCATTATATTGATGGTATCATGTTAATTGGACCTTGTGAGAAAGAAATAGCAACTACTCTAGACTTATTGGTAAGGTGTTTGTATATCAGAGGATGGGAGATAAATCCAACAAAAATACAGGGGGCTTCAACCTCAGTGAAATTTCTAGGTGTCCAGTAATGTGGGCCATGGTGAGATATCCCTTCTAAGATGAAGGATAAGTTGCTGTATCTGGCCCCTTCTTTGACCAAAAAAGAAGCGCAATGCTTCTTTTTTTAATTTTTGTGACAACATAGTCCTCATTTGGGTGTTCTACTCTGGCTCATTTATTGAGTGACCAGAAAAGTTACTAATTTTGAGTGGGGACCTGAACAAGAGGAGGTTCTGCAACAGGTCCAGGCTGCTGTACAAGCTGCTCTGCCACTTGGGCCATATAATCCAGCAGATCCAATGGTGCCGGAAGTGTCAGTGGCAAATAGAGATGCTGTCTGGACCCTATGGTAGGCCCCTATAGAAAAATCACAATGCAGACCCTTAGGATTTTGGAGCAAATTCTTATGATCTGCTGCAGATAACTACTCTCCTTTTGAGAAACAACTTTTGGCCTGCTACTGGGCCTTAGTAGAAACTGAACACTTAACCTTGGGCCACAAAGTTACCATGAGACCTGAGTTGCCTATCATGAGCTGGGTGTTGTCTGACCCACCAAGCCATAAAGTTGGGTATATGCAGCAGCACTTCATCATAAAATGGAAATGGTGTATACAAAATAAGGCCAGAGCCGATCCTGAAAGCACAAGTAAGTTACATGAAGAAGTGGCCCAAATACCCATAGGCTCCACTCCTGCCACATTACCTTCTCTTTCCCCAAGCACAGCTATGGCCTCTTAGGGAGTTCCTTACAGTGAATTAACTGAGGAAGAAAAAACTCAGGCCTCTTGTATAGATGGTTTGACATAATATGCAGGTACCATCTGAAAGTGGACAGCTGCAGCACTCCAACCCCTTTCTGGGGTGTCCTTGAAGGACAGTGGTGAGGGGAAATCCTCCCAGTGGGCAGAACTTCGAGCAATGCACCTGGTTGTTCATTTTGCTTGGAAGGAAAACTGGCCAGAGGTGTATTTGTATACTGACTCATGGGCTGTTGCTAATGGTTTGGCTGGATGGTCAGGGACTTGGAGAGACCATAATTGGAAAAGTGGTGAGAAAGAGGTCTGGGGAAGAAGTATGTGGATAGACTTTTCTGAGTGGGCTAAAAACATGAACATATTTGTGTCCCATGTGAATGCACACCAGAGAGTGACTTCAGCAGAGGAAGATTTTAATAATCAAGTGGATAAGATGACCCGTTCTGTGAATACCTGTCAGCCTCTTTCCCCTAGCAACTCCTGTCATTGCCCGATGGGCTCATGAAAAAAGTGGTCATGGTGGTAGGGATGGAGGTTATGTATGGGCTCAGCAACATGGACTTCCACTTACCAAGGCTGACTTGGCTACAGCCACTGCTGAGTGCCCAATCTGCCAGCAGCAGAGACCCACACTCAGCCCCTGATATGGCACCATTCCCCGAGGAGACCAGCCAGCTACATGGTGGCAGGTTGATTACATTGGACCACTCCCTTCATGGAAGGGGCAGCAATTTGTTCTAACTGGAATAGACACATACTCTGGATATGGGTTTGCTTTCCCTGCACGCAATGCTTCAGCCAAGACTACCATCTGTGGGCTTACAGAATGCCTTATCCATCGCCATGGTATTCCATATAGCATTGCTTCTGATCAAGGAACACACTTCACAGCAAATGAAGTGTGGGAATGGGCACATGCTCATAGAATTCTCTGGTCTTACCATGTTCCCCATAATCCAGAAGCAGCTGGATTGATAAAACGGTGGAATGGCCCTTTGAAAACTCAATTACAGTGCCAACTAGGTGGCAATACCTTGAAAGGCTGGGGTAATGTTCTCCAGGAAGCTGTATATGCTCTGAATCAGAGTCTGCTGTATGGTGCTATTTCTCCCATAGCCAGGATCCATGGGTCCAGGAACCAAGGGGTGGAAATGAGAGTGGTACCACTCACTATTACCCCTAGTAATCCACTAGGAAAATTTTTGCTTCCAGTCCTTGTGACCCTGAGCCCTGCTGGTCTACAGGTTTTTGTTCCAGAATGGGGAGTGCTTCCTCCAGGAGAAACAACAGTGATTCCACTGAACTGGAAGTTAAGACTGCCACCTGGTCACTTTGGGCTACTTATGCCATTGGATTAACAAGCCAAGAAGGGGATTACATTATTGTCTGGGGTAATTGACCCTGACTATCAGGAGGAAGTAGGACTGCAACTACATAATGGAGGTAAAGAAGAGTTTTCCTGGAATATAGGAGATCCCCTAGGGCGTCTTTTAGTACTACCATGCTCTGTGATTAAAATCAATGGAAAACTGCAACAAACCAATCCAGGCAAGACTACCAATGGCTCTGAAACTTCAGGAATGAAGGTTTGGGTCACCCCACCAGGCAAAGAACCATGGCCAGCTGAAGTGCTTGCTGAGGGTAAAGGGAACATGGAATGGGTAGTGGAAGAAGGTAGTGATAAATACGAACTTCGACCACATAATGAGTTACAGAAACGAAGAATGTAATGCTGTTTTGTTCATGTTATACTATTTGAGTTGTAGGATAACAAGTTTAGGGATGAATATTGCCCAAGGATTTGCACCCTATTCTGGAGAGATTTGGTGTGTTTCTGGTTGTATGCAGGACAGTTGAGTATTGTTGGGTGAAAGAAAAAAAGTGTGTTTTGTTGTTTTTTATTTAGAGATTGGGTGTGGTTTAAGGTGGTATGTATAGTTGCCAAGTTGACAAGGGGTGGACTGTCATGGTCAGGTTCATGTGTCAACTTGGCCAAGTGGTGGTCGGGCAAGTGCTGCCTTGTCTGTTGCAATGGGGACATTTCGTGGAATTAAATCATGGTCATGTCGGCTGCATCCACAGCTGATTCCATTTGTAATCGGCCAAAGGGGAGTGTCTCTGCAGTGGGTGATGCTTAATCTAGTCACTGAAAGCCTTATAAGGAGGATTCAGAGGAGACAGGCTCTTCCTGTTTCGGCTGGTGAGCCTCTCCTGTGGAGTTCGTCCAGACCCTCCATCAGAATCATCGGCTTCACGGCCTACTCTGCGGATTTTGGACTCTGCGTTCCCATGGTCACGTGAGACACTTTTATAAATTTTGTATTTGCAAGTGTTCCCTGTTGATTCTGTTTCTCTAGAGAACCCTAACTAATACAATTACCCAAGGACTTGCACCTTATTTTGGGGAGATTTAATGCATTTCAGGTTGTACGTGGGACAGTTGAGTCCCACGTGTTTGGTGAGGAAAAAAATGTGTCTTTTTTGTTTTCTATTTAAGATGAAGTATCGTTTAAGGTCATGTGTATAGCTGCAAGTTGACAAGTGGTGGGTTGTCATAGTCAGGTTCATGTGTCAATTTGGCCAGGTGGTACTGCCTATTTGTTTGGTTGGGCAAGTGCTGGCCTCTCTGTTACTATGAGAACATTTCATAGAATTAAATCTTGATCATATTGGCTGCATCCACAGCTGTTTACATTTGTCATCAGGCAAAGGGAGTGTCTTTTGCAATGAGTGATGCTTAATCTAATCACAGGAAGGCTTTTAAGAAGGATTCAGAAGAGACAGTTTCTCTTCCTGCTGGGAATTCATTCAAACCCTTCATTGGAATCGTCAGCTTCACAGCCTGCCCTACGGATTTTGGACTCTGCGTTCCCACATTTATGTGAGACACTTTTATAAATTTTATATCTATGGATATTTCCTGCTGATTCTGTTTCTCTAAGGAAACCTAGATAATACACCTGGCGACCTGAACCCCATGCCCTGCCTCGGCCTAAGCCACACACCATGCCACATTCTGAGACCAGAGCCTGGTCACTCAGTGAACACTGGCCCTGTCAGCACCAGGACCCCCACCAATCTTGGGCAAGACAATTGACTGGAGTTGCATGAAGAAATAAAGATGACATGGTAAATTCAAATACCAGTACCACCACATCCTTTATTTTTAACTCCACTTTTTTCCTTCCTACACTATCTAAAAAGCAAATGCCCAATGACAAACCAATGGTTTGGGGCTCATAGTGTATAAATATGTAATTTGTAATAAGAGCTACATAAAGGCAAGGGGACAGGGATATAAGAGCATGGTGTATATTTGCTATTGAATTTGTTAAGTTGGTGTCAAGGCAAATGAGATTTAAGATATTAAATTTAAGTCCCAAAGTAACCACAAGGAAAGTGTCAGAGAATACGCAAACTCATTGAGAAGGAAAGTAAAGTACAGGTGGCCAGTGGTGGGGTAAAGGGGCAATAGGTAGTTCATGCAAAATGTCTATAGGGTTTCTATTTGGGGTGAAGGGAAAATTCTAATAACAAGTGGAGGTGAGGGTACTGCAAAATTTTGACTGTGATTAATCCCACTGAATGACATGCTTCGGAGGGGTTTGGATGGGAAAATGTTTTATATATATTTACACAATTTTTTAAAAAGAAAGAGAAAACGACAATTAGATATAATACATGATACTGGGTAGGATCTAAGAGCAGAGGAGAAAGGCTCAAAAGGATGTTGTTGGGGCTTCCAGGAAGATGGCAGAATAGGATAGGTTGAGTTCACTCCTGCTCCAAGGAAAAACTAGGAAGTGACAGAAAAATGACCAGGATGGCTATCTCAGGGTGTAGGTGACCTGGGAGGGTCTTCTACACCACATGAGGAGACCCTGGTTGCAAATGCTGAGGAATTGAGAAGCAAAGAACAGTAGGCTGTCCAGCGACAACAAACAGCCTAATGTGCCTCTTCCCAAATGGATGCCCACAGCCCTCAGAAGTGCACAAACAGGGAGACAATGACTAGGAAGTAAGCCAGGCCACAAAGGTGTTACACCCATGTGCACTGCCCCCGCCCCACAACCCTCCCCCACGTCCCACATACCTGAACCCTGACCACCCATC